>JBAMJV010004659.1:0-110000 GCA_037951105.1 Echinarachnius parma
CATGTTCGATTTAGCTTGGACATGTTGGAGGGCTATATATGCAGGTGAGGGCGGTAAATAGATTGGGGATCCGAGCTTATAGTTCCTATCTGCATGGCGCACGTCTTGTGGCGCAAATGCACTTTGTCCATCAACTATCGTGTGGTTTGGTCGCCCGGCCTCTGCAAACACCAGCCCCCCCCCCCCCCCCCCCCCCGCTTCCAGCAACAATGTCTATTTTCCTTTACCCAAGTAACCCAATCATTATGTTACGTCAATCGTATATTGATAAGGAACAGTTTAAAGTAAAACTTTAAATGTTACTGTTTATTTGTATCAACATGTTTAAAGGAATTTATCGTGTTGATAATCTTCTTCCTATATAGACAGACAGCCATGAAGCAGTGGCGTGGCTCTAGTTGGGCTAGATTTAGAGGGTGGTCTCAAAGGGGGGAGGGGCGATGGGCGGGTGTAGAACAGGTGCAAGAAATTCGTTTTAACCCATCTCCCAACTAGATGTTGCAATCCCCACGGAGTTAATACAGAATCCACCGGGTTCCCGTAGGCAACGGTTTAATTAACGTGCATTCGTTTAAAGGGAAAGTTGAGTTTTGGTAGAGAGGGCGCTAGACTACTTAATTGGTTTGTGAGGTAATGAAAAACTGAGTGTAAAATTTGAAAGAGCATAATATTTAAACAATAAAATCATCTTTGTTTGATCAAAATCGGTTCAGAAACTGCTGAAATATCCATAAATATAACAATTTGTAATAAACCCGGGGCCCCGGGTTTATTAGAGAATTTTGAACCAGCCGTTAAAAATTCAAAAAAATGCTTCCTCTTTTCAAAAAGTTACAAAATAGGTATTTAAATAGTTGTTGGTTATTTCTCTATCTAATCACTATTTCAACAAAGCATCACATGCACAATATTTTATTCAAAATGGTTGAAACCGATGAGTGTTTAGAGAGCGCCCTCTTACGTTTTAAGGGCTCTTTTTTAATGATAACATGATCTTTACTACGTCATTTGTAATTTTGTGTTCCTTTCTAGTTATAACTATTAGTTTGTAATGTAATGATGCAGGTTTTGGTTACTAAAATTCAGTTTCACTAAAACTGTACTCTCCTTACCAGAACTCAACTATCCCTACAACATCTGCACACGAAGGTTCCCGCACTATTACCATGCCCTGTCCTTCGTGAACATGATGTACATATTCTTAAACGACATCTCCGAGGCGAGCGCATTCCTGCTGAAGCTTCTCGCATTTCTGCAGAACTTACAAGAGGAGGTCAACCATCAGCAGCCGTCGTGGGCACGGTGAAGTTCAGAGACCCTATTATAGTGCGTCTAATTCTCATCCTCCCCGGGGAACTGCCAAGCACGCTGCCGCGCCGGCCGGCCGGCCCGGCGAGGGGACCAAGACCGTGACTAAATATACAACATCCAAGAAGGCGAAGGTCGCAGCATTCGACTAGCAACGAATCAAAACATTACGTCTGTCTACTTTGTATATAACATGGCACAATGATTTTGATGTATCCGGGATTGACATGTTCGTGATTAAAGGAACTACAGCGTCTAGATGGCCTAATTTTCACAATTCGGCTCTCTATATGTAATTTTTCCCGAAGAAAAAGAATTTGGCAGTCATTTCTCATGAAATCAATCAATTTTGGGGTAATTAGTAAATATCTAATTGTCCTGGGAACGCCCCTTTTAAATCGCCAAAATGTGACGTCATCTAAAGAACGGACTAATGAACTTAATTCTGTAGATGACGCGTCATGACGTAAGCTAATGAATTGTCAATCACATGTCGATCACGCTGCCGATTCCGGACCCTAAATGTGGGTGGGGCGTAAACTGGCTGCTAAGTGAGATTTGGCATCAGACAACTAGTCTTAAATCACTACTGTGTTTATTTTCATGGATTTTTTTTCGGCAGACCTATGTTTCAAGTCATCAACTATGGAATAAGTGTCAAAGTACGTTGTATTATTTAGGTCCTTTAAAGTCAAATAGCAGATTGTATAGGGAAACGTCTCACATAGAACAACTAAATACATAATGATACGGTTTTATCACCGACAATAATACAATGATATACAGTACATGTATATATTATTATTTATCCGTTAATAATTATGTAATGAGTTGAAAAAATGCCTTGGAATTGACTGGTTGAACAATAAAATATACGGGGGAAAAGTATTATGCATCCCGCTTGAATTCATCATTGCACTTATAATTATTATTATGGTTTTTTTGTTTTGGTTGCAGGATGGGATTTTGAAGAAGAAAAAGCCAGTGGGAATTACATCGAGTGGGAGGTGTGGATCCATTAGTGTAATAACACTCTCTGTGGATTGATTGATGGTCACATACGCTGCTACATTATACTGTTAAAGTGAATTAGGAACTTTGTTGACATACTGTGCAAAAAGTGATTTTATAGTTGATGAAATGTTGTATTTGTGTGGATCTGATTATGTCAACTTATAGTAATGTGTGAAAATGTCACGTTAGATGGATGCTATATATATAGGGCCGAGTAATGAGCGAAAATGCAAAGGGATATTCGCAAAATCGTTGCACTTATAAAGATATACATTTCCAGTGGATAATTACAAATCCGAACACTTCAATCGTAAATACCTTTTTAACGAAAGGGAAATTCGAGAAAAAAAACTCTTCTGTGCGACTGTGTGTGATTTATATTTGGGGATTATAAAGCGCCTTAATATTTTGGCGACATTTTGATAGGAATATTGCGTATAATAAAAGCAAAAAAAAAACACAAACACTGAAGCTGCAAGGAAAAATCAAATTACTTTCATTTTGACGATTACAAACATGTGGAATACTCCCCATGGAGCCGAGAAAGGGCACGTTTAGTTCAGGATGAATATGAGAGTGTACCCGATGACCGAGGTAGTTATAACGTTGTATATAACATGTATAAAGCGCGTAGAGATGATTAGCAATCATGCATATTAGGCGCTATATAAATCTAAATTATTATCATTATTTTCAGGTGAGAAAATACAATTGATAAGCAAACACTGCATTCACTGAAAACACAATCCCACGTACAATAAGTCATTTTTCCCAATAATAATATATTTTTAAATTTTTACTGTGCGAAAACACAATACAGTAATAGGCAGTTTATGGCCCTATACTGAATGATCCGGATGCACAACGCACCTTTTTGTACTTCAGTAGAAAGTTCAGGGGGGTGTTTCACAAATATTCAACGTTGAACCTAACTCTATAAAGATAGACCTAACTATTTTGGAAAACCATTAGTTGCTTTGTAAATATTAATGAGATAGTTCTTTTTAAAAGGCATACATTGTGATAAAAACAGTAATATTTGATATTATCAAGGAGCCTTGAAGTTATTGATACACATTTGTGTTAGAAGTCTCAGATAATATATATTTTTGCTCTTGAATATGTTTTATTTCAAGCCTACACACATGACAAATAGCATACAATAGTTTTAAATTCAACTTTTAGGTTCGACTTGGTATTTTTGTGAAACACCTCCTAAAATAGGTAAACATTTAAGGAGAATTCCGGACGAGTTTAAACAAAATACAGTATATTGGAAATAAATCTAGGGATGTGCTTGAATATTTTCAGGATTTGACTCTCTTTGGTTGATTTCTAAGAGATTTTTCTTATGTCATTAACTCTGAGGAAATAATTAAATTTACTGCACACAATCATGAGACCCTTACCTGGCACCCTCACTTTGCTCAATTTCTTGAGTAGGCTTGAATCCGGTGCCACTGCATTGTGACCACTGCATGTGTCATTCATAATAGCCCGTCATGCAGAGCCAGCAAATTCAATAACCACGTTTACAGGACTTTGTGTCTATTCAAATTCCAATGAAAGCCAAACGTGTTACATTTTCGGGCAGGCAAGTATTTTCAAACGGTTCAACAATGCAGTAATGCTCAAAGGCACGGTTGAGTGGCGCATCGTAGACTAAACTATTCATGATCGAGCATTGTATTGGTCCGATCAAAAGAACACATTCGCTGCAGTGTAAAAACATAGATAGGCGCATAGTGAGGGTCGCACGTCACAAATTGGTGCATTGGGGGATAGAACAAGCTCGCTCGCGAATTTGTGTCATTAGAATTTCCAAGCCAATTATAAGAACCCACAATCATACTTTTTTCATACAAAATTGTGTTTATTGACCTAGAATATCTGTCTTTCAATCATTAGAAGCTTGAAATCGTGTGGAAGTCCACTTTAAGACATCGGTCATTTAATTCTCCCAATCCCCAAACACTCCCCTATACATCGTTTATTCTCGATACTCCATGCAATAACTAATATGCTGGCCGACGATGGGGGCGGGATTTTACTCCAAGAAAGCATTAATAAAAGTTAGTGCTTGTGAGCATGCTTATTAAACTGAATTCGCATGCAGTTAATTAGTGGCTCTGTAATAGTATATACAATTAAATCATATGAAATAAAATGAAATATAAAGGGGTTATGATCGAACATTGACATTACGAAGTAATGAGCTTCGGTGCCGCGTACAAATTATGATATTTAACATGTTTAATTACAAGATTATTAGTCCGATCGAGATTTGTTTAATGTTCGTCTGCTTTAGGAAATGTCACGCTATGAGACCTTATAAAAGTATTACTTATTTTATTGCGCTTTTATTTCATAATAACGTTTGGTTATTCCCGAACATGTTCATTTAAGTATACTTTACAAGCCGCATAGTACAGTGCTTCATAACTGATGGGACAATGAGATAATGTAATAATTATAAACAATATCCAATGATCATAAACCTACTACATGCTCACTGCACTTTATTATAAAGGTCGTGCTTTACTAATCGGGGCAGGCTAAATCAAATGGGAGTGTAATTGTCAAGGTAGATGGGGTACGGTAAAACGAAATAATACGTATGCACTATAGCTATTTATGTTAAGTTAAATGCCACAAGGCGCTAAATTCTATTTATTAACTTTTCATTATATTAGGAGGAAAGTGCGTCTATCTGTCTGACTTTTTACATATTGTACTACGTGAATATAAAATGGAACGTTCCATATTTGTATTCATATGGCAACATTTGTCACGAAATGTGCATTTATAGCAGGCTAAATGGTGGCGTAGCTACACAAATAATAACAGAAACACAAAGGGAAAATCTTTGAGAAAATAAAGAAAAACACGAGGAGTGCCCCCGCTCCCATTGTGGGTAAGTAACTTATTGTTGCACTTATATTATTAACTTATTTAATGGAAACTGGATTTAGCGTGTTTTGCTTTTCATAATAACTATAGTAGCATAATGAGCGATAAGATCTCCCTCTTTATACAAGTGAAATGATAGCTTTTCTCCGTAAAGCTTAATTCATAGCTCGTGTGTGTTTCATTTTAATCTGTTTTAGTGAATGTTGCACTTTTCGTCTGCCGTAATGATTTGTATTTCCGCGGCGCCCTCTATACCTCAGATAGGACCTATTTTTTTGTTTTAATTAAGTTTTTGCTATACGCGATGTCGGTGGACTTCAATCATTCTAGTATGTCAAAAATTGTTATCATAATTGTACCCTGATTTCCGGTAGTTTTAACATTATTAAAGAGATATTTGAGTTTCGATACGCTCTCATAAACTCTTTGTTTATTTTTGTTTGTTTGACGTCCATGTGAGAGTTTCAATAATTTATTTTGGAATCAGCGCGTTTCGCCTCCATTTGCCCACTTACATTATTTGTATAAAATGTTTGTAGATTTATTCGTCGTTGTTTAGCCGATAGCGTCATAAATTCATCGACCCTGACTGTTCTAATCCTGCGTATATTGACTGTTTCTTATTATGTCTGGTATTCCTACATTTTATGGGATATGATTATTTCTATAATTGTTTGCCCGCTAGCAATAATGTTATTATGCGACTCACAGTAAATCCTGTAAGTGAAACCATTATCTTTCTCGATTAAGTTCTACTGCAAGTTCTTCACAACAGCTTTAACAGCTGAGCTCCCTAAAGTTCCCGAAAAGTCAGGGTTCATGTTTTACATCACGGATCTTACCGCTTTTACGGCGTACTTATGCTATTTCTGTGTAAAGTAACAGAGAGGCTAATGGATTTAATGATTCGCTAAATCTGTGCTGTACTCAATCGGATTACAGCTCATTTCCTTTGGCACGATCATGCGTGCGGTTAAGGCTGTGTTGATTATTCATATATCAAGGAGCTTCAATTTCGAAATATCTAATCGGACCTTCCTTGGACGTTTTCTTTGAAATCATGTTTTTATAATCATATCACGGATACTTTGTTCGGTGCCACGGTGAAGTCTATATCCTTTTGGGATTGGTTCTAATTGCATTAATTAATGATGACGGTGTAAAACGCTTTTAGCGCGTAATTATAGGCGTACAGTAATTAATACATGCGCGTTTAATTGATGTGGTTTAATTGTTATAGCGAGAGGTGCAAATGAGTGTCAAGGCAACCGTGACCATCAAGTAAACCCTTTAAAGGGACTAAGTAACATTGTCCAAATCCTCAAAATCCACTTGGAATTCTAGCGGTTCCCCCATACCTTGTTGTATTAACAATAACAGCATGGGCAGGTTTCGGTTTTTCAAATTTCCCTTTTGTTAAAAAGATATGTACGATTGAAGTGTTCAAATGTTGAATTATCCACTGGATCATCGAAACCATGTACACAATCAGTTCAATGATTTAGTGAATATCAATAGCATTTTTGCTCATTACTCGGCCATATAACGTCCATTTAACTTGAAATGTTCACACAATACCCAGTGGACATATCAGATAACAACAATAAACATTGTATCAACCATTCATTACTTTTTGCACATGTCAACAAAGTGACTAGATCCCTTTAAGTGCCGAGGTCGACTCTATATAGTCAACATTCTAATAGATGTGTTGATTTAAATGAAAATGGGCAAAGAAAAATAGGCTTCGCCGGGAATCGAGCCCGAGACCTCCGGAATGCTAGACCGGAGCTCAACCATTGGGCCACAAACACCCTTGAATGGGGGAGGGAGGGGGGGGGGCGTCCCCATGAAACCCTTTTCATGGATGATTGTGTTGATTTGTTTCTAAATACATACGATTATCAATATTTGTATGAATTGTGAGGCCTCTATTCATTGAAGATAAATGGTTCATTCAGCTATCACGTCACACGATTTATGTACCATCAATGTCTTGCCAAGAGGAATGGGTCAGGTGGAATCCTGCAATTTCATTCGTCACTCACAGTGTACATGAACTAAGTAACATAAAATAATAATTTGCGTTGCATGGGTGAGTTCAATGATTAGGGGGGCACGCCTTTTTTTTGTCGAGGACACCCTTCGTATTCTGTATTGTGTAATAATAATGTATTGTTTGTGAGTTTGGGGATGCATGGCATGTATCTTCCTCCACGTATTTACCGCAACGATCATGATACACGATATTGATTCATTGGGGCGCTGCTATATTGAGCTACTGTTTTGTTGAACAGACTACAAATTGTCATCAACATGTAATAAATCCTACTTGAACTTCAATCTGCACTTGAACTTGACATCCCCTTTCAGTTTCCGTTCGAACAAGCCATGCTATTTATATAATTATAATATTTCACTTTACTGGACGCTTTAATCTCCAGCCCTCCGTTTATCAAACGCAGATTAACTGAATATTCGAATTCCCAATTTAGGTAATACGTGGCCGCGGTATTCCAGCAGATAATTGGTTAGTCTATACTCGCTAATTATGCCGAGGTCAAGGATTCCATAAGCTTGAATCTGTCATTGCTGACTCATTACTGTGATTACATATGACTGTGTCAATGCATTGTGGGTGATGGATGGTAATATGACGTGAGTACTTCCGGTCAGCGTGGCGCCGAATCAAGATGGCGCCAAGGATTAAATATGTGACCTCCTTCCGAAATGAACCAGGTCGATATTATATTGCTGGTAGAGGCGATCAGGTGAGGAGGGGGGGGGGGGGGGGGGGGGGGGGGAGGGTGGTTAGGACTTAAGGGGGGGGGGGGGGGAGGGTGGTTAGGACTTAAGCCCCGCCTCTTAATTTAAGTAAAGGCAATATTATAAGGACAAAGTGCATCTCAAACTAGGGAAATATGTATGATTTTGTTGTGTGCTAATACTCTTATTATCAGGCACAATTATTGTATCACCGTGCATATTTTGGATATTTAAGGATAACATTCACATTTCCGACAAAATCCTTTTCATTTCTTGTTGCTCTTGTCACGCCAGAAATACACTGTAATACAATAACAACACGTTAGCACCCTGACACATTCGTCTATGCTCGGGGAGGGGGAGATGGTGGTGGTGGTGGTGGTGGTGGTTGTGGTTGGGAGAGGGGTGGGGTGGGGGTTGCGTTAATCTCCTTTCTAGATGGAACTCGATAATCCATTCACTTCCCCGCATATATTAGGGAAAGCCTAATGTCATAATTATACTGTAGATAATTATACGCACAATTACTTTTTTTGTGGTACTACTTAAGCTGCTCCCTTATGCAGAAAAAGTAACCCAAATATTAATAAAAATGATAATATAAATACTTATATAGCGCACTTCTCTAAACAAAAATTTACTCAAGGCGCAAAACAATACAAAAACAAAGAACATATAAAGTAAAAACGGTGTATTAAGCTATATCTGTCTCGCGTAGGAAATACATACATGTAGCTTGCTAATGATCAATGGTGACAGTGTCATTTTATTGTTAGTCTACGTAAAAAAACAACAACCCCTAAACATCAGTTATGCTATAATGAATAGAGTGATTGATTATGGCTATGATTACTGGGAAGCCTTCTCAATTAACCCAACTAACTAACAATACGAGACCGGCGACTACAGCTAATCATCGTAAGACGTATAACTACCATGTACCATGATTAGTGAAATTTCAGATCCATAATGTCCAGGCCATTTTTGTCTTCTTTAATTAAGAAATGGTCAGTATATTAGAAGAACATGTTTCGTTTCTATTTTTGTGATCAAAAAGTCAAGCATCCAATCGTGGGGTTAGCATAATTACGTTACTGCTCGAAACGTCACGCGTGCGATGAATTGTGTACGTCCGTTGATAAACTCCACATAATAACCCATCCCACTAAATTTAAGTTAACCCCCCGAATGCCAAATCAAATTGCACGAATCCACTTCATATAATTTTGACAAGTTCACATAAACAGCTTGATCTTCTGTTCATCTACAATTGTCAATATTTAGAGAGGAAATTCAGAGTGGTTTAAGGCGAAGTATATATACAGTTCTTTACACACCTATCTATTGTGTGCGTATATTAATATAAACAAGTCCCTAGATCTGATTATGTGAGTATAAGTGTGATTTGATTCGATAATGGCAATCAGAGGGTTCAATTGATATACAACATCACTGCCCGACAGTTAACATCGCACCACCGATTAACTGCTGGGATAAAGTACAATAATCATCAGCAGTGATCACTGAAATTGAGATCTATAAACAAGGCAGTGCGTTTAAGTAAAGATGTCTATACAAGCAGCGTGTTCCAGGCTAACCGCTTTTCACTTGACAAACAAAAGGCTGGAACACGTTTCAAATCGCTGATCCATGGGCTAGCAAATTTAATTTAAACGCAACCAAATGATCCATGGGGCAGTTTCACAATCAAGGAACGGTCACTTGATTGGTAGTAAATCAGTTTCTCAAATCTCCCTCCGAGAGGGGTGCAGCAAAGAGCATCCGACGCGAGGGTGGGGGATGAGGGTAAAGGGTGAAGCAACGATTTCAAAGAGGGGGAGGGGCGGTGCAGCTTGGGGCCAAACTAGATTTGTGGTTTGGTATTTCTTCTTGGGTTCTGTATATTTGTGTCTTACCCGGGGGACGTAGTACAACGTGCCATAATTCTTTAATAATGATGTGAAGGGGGTGGGGGTGAGGGTGGGGGTGGATCCTATTTTAAAAAATAGACTCATGGTTGTATAATTATGTATCACCTGTTCTGGGCTCACGGGACTGGTGCATGGTATAGTGAGGGGCAGAAGTTCATATTCGGGGAGGGGATGGGTGATTAATTGCACTCCACACTCCGCCCTTGCACTTGAAAGGCGGAAATTATGTTCCTGCACAGAATGTCACGACTGCAATATTCTGTACATGGTCTCTTTGATTAACGACCCACCCGCTAAGCCCATGTCCAAGACTTAATGAGCAAATATAAACTGATTGGAGAGCAGTGCAAGCCTCGCATGATGAGTCAAATACATGACATTGCAACTGCTGACCTGCATTCAGTGCAATGTTTTCTAGTATCTTTATGGTATCAACTACTTATTATAGGTTTGTTAAAATATAAAATACATGTGAAAGTTGTTCTCATGCTCATCTATTAAGGTATTTCCCTTATTTGTATAATTCGTTAATAATTATGTTTAACCATTCGGTTATTCGCCTTGAATTTAAAGTGTAACATCTGGTGTAAATTGTTAGGTATCATTCCCCGTACAAATACTCGTCGTAGCTGAGACAGTATCTTCTGTAATTTTGTCTTCCATTTTTCTTCCTGTCATTTAAGTCCTGGCAAATCAGAACTACAAACCAGGAATGAAACTCTTTATTGTGTGTCATTACTAAGCCATTTCATTGTTTGTTTAATTTTTATCTAGGGATCTACCAGTGTCCGAATCCACAAATCTTACTTAGAATTCAAGTAGTTCTCTCATATCTTGTTATATCTATATTACCAATAGAAATACGAAACAGGTCTCGTATTTGTTTTTAATTTCCCATTAGTTAAAAATATATTTACGATTTAAGTGTTCAGATTTGTAATTATCCACTGGAATCTTATTACTTTGTACAACGTCAGTGTAATGAGTTAGCGAATATCACAACTTCGCAATGTCGCTCATTACTCGGCCATACACTATCTATTTAACGTGGAATGTTGACACATTACTCAGAGGACATGATATCAGATCTCAGAACTACACATTATACCAATATTCATCACTTTCTGCACATACCAACACAGTTCCGAGATCCCTCTAAGGGACCTTTTGCACCCTCTAAAGCCGACCCTAGCAACTCCCCTGGATGTAGTCATGATCGTATTTAATTCTCGGAATGTCGGACGGACGAGAATTGAGCGATATCGGAAAGCAGAGCCGTTGCATCGATCGACTGATTGGTGCTTGCTTCCCCCTTATGCAAAACTATTCAACCCCATCCCCACCCCACACACCCCCCCCCCCCCCACACACACACACACACACACACACACACACACACACACACACACACGCACACACACACGCACACACACACGCACACACACACACACACACACACACACACACACACACACACACACACACACACACACACACACACACACACACACACACACACACACACACACACACACACACACACACACGCACGCACACACACACACGCATTATATCCGACACTGGCAGGGTCCTATGTCTTTATTGAACTTCCTTCAATCATGACAATTGCATCGTATGAGTAGTAGTTCCCAGAACATGCAGACAGATAAAAATGAGAGATGCGACTAGAACAAGAGGCTCCGCCCCAAATTGGATTTGTTTGTTTTTTTCACCTCCCCCATTCGGCTTTAGTCACTTTCTTTCCATTTTCATCGAGTTCCAGCATGGAAGTAAATTATAGGAAAGGTCTAGAAAAGGAAGCGAAGTCATGGCATCGAAAGAATATATAAAGTGATTGGTGTTTGATGGCCGTCCAATTTAAATATTTCCCCCCCCCCCCCCCCCTCCCACGCCCGACCCTGTGACATGGTCAACATCCACATGCTCTCTTCTACTCAGTTCCTGGGCGGAGGAAATTGAGCAATATGACTCAAATGAAAAGCCAATCTGTTTCATTGATTTGGGGGTTATTTGTTGCTGCCCCTAATGGGAATACCCTCCCCCCCCCCCCCCCCCCCCCCTCACCTCGTCTGGCCCTGGCTGTGCCCCAAGCTCCATTCTACTCCGTTCAATGTCACTCGTTTACCGATGTACGAAAACGGATATCCTACAATGGCAACGGGAAGCCGAGCCGTCGCATCGATTAATTGAGTGATTGGTTTTCGTGTCACGATGGACAATTCCACGCTCGGTATAGCGTATTTTTCTGGATAGCATTGATCAGGGAAGCGACTCAATCCCCAAGCTGTGGTTTACATCCCGGACTACCACATGCTAACGATAACCGTCTAACACAAACAAGATGACTTTCCAGAAAAACAAAGTTTAAAGCTAGGGCGCAGTGAGGGCGAGGCAGACCGGGGCGTATTGCGTTGTTGGAGGCCAACGTCGGGTACATAGTCATAGTAGTATTATACATTATTTTCCACCTATAGGGAGGGGCGTAGCCTTCTCTGTTATATACTGGATGCGCCATTATAGGAGTTTTATTGAAGTGATTTAATTACAAACAAATTGTTGATATGTAATATTTATTGTATATTAGTCTTCTGTGTATTTTTTTGTTATTGTATTTCGTTTATGAATATATTGTTTGTTTATATATTTACTTGAAATATGGAAATAAATTCAAATCAAATCAAATCATTTACAATCAAGGCCGATACAGGCTTACATCATTTGTCATCCCGTGCTAACAAAAATGTCGATAGCTGTATGCATGGTATAGAGGATAATACAAAGGCAGCAGTGTTGAGTATGGAATATTGATGATACAATTACCCTCGAACATCGAATGGCTGATGATAAACTCCAGTCACACCGGCAAGACCGAACCCAAACCGACACCAAACCGAACAATTCGGAGTCGTTCGGGTTGATGTCAATATGGTTTCGGTCTGTCTGTCTGTATTTGGCGCCCAAATTCAATGTGCATTCCGCATTGAAGCACGCAACTATAAGCCGAAACCAAACCGACGCCCGATCGAACCCAAACCGACACCAATCCGAACCGAAATTAAAAAAATTAAGTGTTGCGTCAATATGCTGTCGGTTTTAGTTCGGTCTATTATCGGGGTGCTGTCGGGCTCGATACGGTTTGGAGTCGTCTTTCAACTTATTTCGAGCGCGTTTGAAGATATGTCTTTCGACAATAGCAGCTTCCAAATCCACACCGCATGCATTGAGCCCGACAGCACCCCGATCATGCCGATGATAGACCAAACTAAAACCGACAGCGCATATGGACACATACCCGAATAAAACTGACACAAACCCGAAGGATAAGATTCACTTAGAAATACTTTCAAGGGTTCAAAAGCCAAAAAGATACAGTTTTGTTCATCAAAATTGTGAAGAAAATATTAACTTTCTTTTCCGACCTTCTCCCCCCCAATAATGAAAAGTCTTTCCAAAGAGAGTAAATTATTTGTCTTTCGAAAGTCATTGGGGAACAAGAAAAGACCATTAGAAGATGATAAAACCATGAAATAATCATTAAAAAAAAAAAAAGCCCACACTTTCCATCCTCCTAGACTTATTCACGATGACGTCAAGTGTTTATCACAGTATCTTACTTTAGATTGAAAAATAGCTGAGCAGAATTTAATCGGGCATTAATAATTTAAGATACAAATTCAATACTCTGGAAAAAAAAAACGCTCTATATATATTTAAAATATAACTTGTATAAATAAAACAAGACTATAGACGCTATTAGAAAGTATAATTATCTTCTCGAGTAGCAGAAAAGGGTGTTTGTATAAATAAAATGGCAATAAGAGTGATTTATAGTTAAAGTGGAAACTGTTTAAATAGGCATGTTTACGTGTGCAGTGATTTACGTGATTTATGATGATACCTGTTTTATCATTGTGTAAACAGTTTATTCTTTAGAATTAAAATACCACAAACTTTAAGGACTTTTTTAAAATCTGGGGAATTTCCCGCAAAATTTTGTAAAAGATTCCGGAGCTCGCCAACAAATCATTTAATCGCCGCAGGTGTTTCTATACTTTATCCCCGGACTCTAATTTGTTTGTTTCACTGACCATTACATCAATCAATCTAGATCTGGGTTTCGATAACTGTAAAGCCCTGGTCATAATGGACCCACGACATGTTCACGACATGTTCACGACAGGTTCACGACAACAATTCGGGGGATTTCATGGCCTGTTTTGCGATGTATAGTCGTACGAATAAATGAGTGTCGAACGACGAACAATCTATCGTGGCTTGCAATTCGGACTACTCTTTTGTATGCCTCGACATGTCCACGAAAATGTTGCCTTACTGTGTCGTGATAAGATCATACAAAAATCGTACGACATTCGTACGAAAAAAAGACTTGTTGTGGATGCCAAAAGTTTGGTTCGTATGACCCCAAATCTCACGCGACAATGTCTATCATGCAACATATTCCCATCAGGTCCGTCAAATATCATCGTCAAAGATCACGCTGAGGCTAGGCTTTTCACTCAATACCCGACAGATTTACTTCGCGGCAGAATGTTTCAGCATCTATCCGTTTCACTGGAAAACATGCTTTTTTTTACATCCCTAGCTCAAATCCGATTTCCGTTGTAAATCACTGCCTATAAGAGCATAGAAATGTCACAGTTGACATAAAGTCTCGGTATAATACCGTAGTGCATCTCCAACACTTTAAATCCCGAGCTCAAACCCGGTTTTCAGAGGGTCCTCAGAATCCAGTGCAGATGTGATCGCGCGGTAGGCAGATAGCAGCGGAAATCAATAACAAAGTCAATTGACATTCATTAGAAACATTCGATACCGTCGCTGACAGAATCAGGTATATTGCCCAAACGTCGCGATGACGGCTGCACCGATCTTCAAAGTGCCCCGCAGGACATCGTGGCATTTTGTGGAAAATTGTGACATTATATGTGGTAATAATCTTCCGAAGAGTGACATGACAATTCTGAGCAGCGATCCACGGGAGAAACAAACTCTGTGTAAACATATAAAAAATGTTAAAAGGAAGATGGGAGAACCGGAGGCAAGAAGGCTAACAGATCCTGAATGAAATGCAAGGTTCACAAACCTGCAGGTGCCACACTTATGAACATTGATGGATAGTTTCAGTCCTCGGGTCAGGCGTCTTACTAACAACTAAGAAGGCAGTCAGGAAAGGTGAAGAAAAAGAAGAAGAATTATTAATATCACAGAAACAGGAAAATGTATTACGGTAAGGAGATTGTAAATAAATAGCAAAGGGAAATTGAGACAAAAAGAAACGCAAAGGAAAGAGATTAAGGAAGACAGAATGAAAATAAGGATAACAGATGAAGAAGCAGGAAAAAGAGAAGATGATGATTAAGATGATGATGATGATGATGATGATGATGATGATGATGATGATGATGATGATGATGATGATGATGATGATGATGATGATGATGATGATGATGATGATGATGCTGCTTATGGTGATCATGATGATGATTAAGATGATGATGATGATGATGATGATGATGATGATGATGCTTATGGTGATCATGATGATGATTAAGATGATGATGATGATGATGATGATGATGATGATGATGATGATGATGATGATGATGATGTTGGTTATAATGATGATGATGATGATGTTTATGATGATGATGATGATGATGATGATGATGATGATGATGATGATGATGTTGATGATGGTGATGATGATGATGATGATGATGATGATGATGATGATGATAAGGATGATGATGATGATGTTGTTGTTTATGATGAGATGAAAGGTGAAATGGGCTCTCCAAAGAATGACACAGCTGAAATGAAAGTGTTAACAAAATGATAAATACATGCATAGATATAAATATAGCAATAAACAGATAAAGGTGAAGATGAAATTTGCTTGAAGGATGGATGATGATGGGAAGTTTGCCGGTGAGGCCGGGCAAGGTTATCTGATCATACATTCATATAGCAAAGTTCAGTCGATACTAGGGCAGACAAGACAGATGATATTCTCAAAATTTGAAACGAGAAAATGATGAACGAGAGACTTGGAGAATGGGATATCTCGATACAATCGGGAAGTATGTGTTAGAATGTTGATAACTCCCTTGATTGGACAAAATGAATAACGGTATGCAGATAAAAAGACTCAAACTATATACAAATCCATTACATTCAAGAGGGAGAAGAATTAAAAGAAGAAGAAGAAAAAACAGATGAATAAGAAAAGAAGAAGAGGAAGAAGAAGAACACGAAGGAGAAAAAGAACAAGAACAAGAACAAGAAGAACAAGAAGGAGAAAAGAAGAATAAGAAGAATACTACTAATAATAATAAGAAGAAGAAGATGAAGAAACAAGAAATATAAGAAGAAGAAGAAGAAAAAGAAGAAGAAGAAGAGAAGAAGAAGAATAATACTACTAATAAGAAGAAGGTGAAGAAAACAACAAATGTAAGAAGAGGAAGAAGAAAAAAAGAAGAAGAACAAAGGAAGAAGAAAGAGACAACGAAAAAGAAGACGACGAAGAAGAAAAGGATAAAGAAAAAGAACATGTCAGGATATTTTCTGGGTGACAATTGTTTAACAGAGGTACCAACATATAAATAGAAATACGAGGTAAAGCAAGAGAGAGGGAGAGGGCTGGGGAAACAGAAGAAGGGGTGCAATGTTCCCAATAAGCTAGCAGGTGAGTGAGCGAGTGAGTGAGTGAGAGTGATTATCGAAACACACTTGAATGTGAAGAATAATGTTCAGTCCCAGGGTCAGGAAACGAAGAACAAAGTCTCAAGTCCTCGGATAGGTCGCGCAGCGTTCGCATCTTGAAAAACGAGCAGCCGACACTCAAAAGTAAAGAGCCGCTCGAAGGGATTCAAATCTGAATCAAGTAGTGTCGATTTCGACCTTGTTCTTGGACAGAGATCACACACATGACATTGACACTTTTTAAAACAATCATCGCGATCCGAATCCGCTGCTTGGTCTACTAACACAAACTTCGATAAATAGTGGCGTAGCTGCGGGGGCACCGGGTGTACGGTCCCCCCAAATAATTTTCCACCAAACAATAACAAACATACAAATTAAATCTGTTTCAAAATAAAGAAATACTAATACATAAGGTGTGCCCCCCATAAAAAAGCAACGAAAGAACATAAAGAAAGGGAAATCGTTCACGTGCTCCGTCCCCGATCAGTCCGACCCCACTTCACAACTCCGGGTGTACCGGGCCCCACTTGATCTACAAGCAAAATCTGAATTAAAAAAGACTAGAATGAGACGAAGTCCCAATGGGCTTACACCAAACGACAATAAACCCCATTGAACATTATAATGGTAGCTCACTCTCACTATTCATGATCAAAGGAGGGCATATGCCCTCTAGTGTGAGTCCACTACAAAAGGGAAATACAGAACATCAGTCATATTTCCAACACAGAGTTATCCCCCCCCCCCCCATCAATTTAGAAGCTCCCCCGCACCCATATCTGTCCCTCTTTTACCTCTTAAAGCTTATTACGCCACTAAAACATTGCGTTACCCATACCTGTGGCATAATCGATTTCAGACGGCACCAGTTCACGACATTACGACATCTATAGTATACAATTTAGGGAAACCGATCACCGGTTCCCCAGAAAATGGAGAACCGCTCCAAGTGAAGCCAACATAAATCTCGGTCAATTGAGTTGCATGTTGCATGCGGGACTCGGTTGTACCATGTATTTCGTCCACGTGAATTACCGAGTCTAGGACTGTACGGGTATTATTAGTGTAAGTAGGTTTCGATATAGTTATTACACCTGCGTATAGAGAATAGCGGCAAAGGGGGAGGTGCGGAGGTGGTGTGGCACGATTAGGTAGGCGCTTGACATCAAACCACGGGAGCCGAGTTCGAGACCTATATAATGCCCCAGTATTTGTGTTCTTCCGCAAGGCGCTTAATCCACATTGCTGCTCTCCACCCAGGTGTATCAATGGGTACTCGGTATTAAACCAATGCTGATGTGTAAAGCATGGGTGCACTCTAAAGTAGCATACTGTAAATAAGTAAAATAAAGTAAAATACTGAATGCTCCCCAGGGAGTAGATAGAGTGCACAATAAATCCACAATTAATAAAAGGAGGCAATATAACAGTCCATTCATTGCATTGCTTACTAGAGTCTTGTCTGCCACGCATAATACTCTTAACCATTAACAAATATAATCAGATTCACGAATTATTTTCCACACGAATAATCTGGAATATTCCCCTGCGTTTGTACTCATATTGCTGTATATTCGCGTTTTGTTTGTTGAGAACGGGAGACACGAGGAGTTTGCACAAGGATTGGCGGGTTGCTGGGCCCTACTGGAGTTGACACGTGTTAATAATCGACGACGCACAATTGACGGATGGAGTGGGTTGATTACATGCGAACAGTCGATCTTGTGGTGATGTGAACACATTGGAGTCCCATCCATTACCCTATGCAGAGCGCAAACATAATATAATACATTCCTGGTTGATATTGTTTTGTTTCCACTGATAACAAGAGCCTTTTGTACCCACGGTAACGATGATGATACCCTTTTGAGACTTTACTATCGAGTAGGTAGCGGGTTATGAAGATCTTATGAAGATGTGAAGACACTCTATGGACTCCCCCGTGTCATACGGGAACCTGGGGGAGGTTCAAAAAGATTTGTAAGTAAGTTGGACTGACATTTAAGTTGGACTTAACGTTATGAAAAAAAACATTACTTGCTACCTACACAATATGCCTACACAAGTTCAACGTACCCCCGACCCCCCCCCCCCCCCCCTTTACCAGGTAGACTATGCATACATTGAATGTGATTTACCGTACTCGCTGAACATTATTTAACATGTGGAACCACTTTGCTCAGTAAAATTATCAATACAAATAAGGCGAGGTACATTTGTGCTTCAGGTGCAGTTAAACGAGCTGTGTTCTTTGTTTTTGTTTTTCTTTATTGAATATAATTATATACATCCATGCACTTTCCTTTTCCTGTAAATGTCGACGAACTTTTACATGATATTAATAAAGGGAGAAAAGCATAAAAAGGGCATGTATGGGTGAGTTATTCGCAAAATAATAGACATGACGCGCCTCTCTGTTGGCACACTTTCACCATGTTCAAAAGATCTAGAAAGGCCTTTTTCCATCAAAGGCTGACGAACTTTTTGCTTGCAAACCATGCTATCCTAATAGTAAAGCGTTTCTAGAACTTTGCGGCGAAAACCCACAAAAAGGGCGTGTTTGAGAGTGTTTACTCGCATCATTAACATGCGCTTTGTGCTAATGGAGTGGAAATGCCTCTTGATTGATGTCATACTAGTAATCGGCGAACAAAACATTTATACGGGTTAGAGTTTTCAAAATCCAAGTTGAGCGATGCGGACAGTGGCGAAGCATGTGTGGGGCGGATCCGCAGTACGTTACGTACGCACCCCCCATTTGGGGATCTGAAAATATAATGTAAAATCAATCAAATTTAACCTGTATTATCATCTTTCCCCCTCTCTTTCTCCCCTTTTCATATTACTTTACATGTTTCGTTCTCCCCTCCCTCTTCCCCTCCCTCTTTTAAGAAACAGTTATCCAACTTGGGTTTTTAAAATGGGCTCAAAAGGGCCCCCTAAACCCTGCCACGCCAAACTATCTACTCTTACGACGAAGGTGGTGAGGTGTGGCCTTCAAGGTATGTTCAAGGTATGTTCAAGGTATGTTCTTATATATCTGTAAATGTAACATCATTATATAACATAATATAATATATTCCTTTTCACACTGTCATACAATACAAAACGCATGTCCATAATCTCTTCGAATATTGCAAAATGTTATTGTCACGCACTTACTTGAACTCAAGTTAGAGTTAGAGTTCGTTCTTAATGCAACAATGTTTTCCTTTTATCCGTTGATGTCTTCTCAATTGTATGTTCAGAAAGCTAGAGCTTCTTTGCTTTTTTGTGTAAGCCCATGGATATTTTGTAATCCGGTTAAATTTGCTAAAAGTGTTTTCCTTCTAAATACATATTCTTACAATCATAATGGTATTTAGAAAAGGATGCTCGTATGGTTGATATATGGACATGGTATAAAAACATGCATTTGCTGATCGGCTTAATTCGGGTTTTTTTAAAGAAAGAAAACAAATTATACAAATTTGTTTTACGTGGAGACATAACTCTTTGGGTTAACATAGTTCAAGGAAAGGAGTATGAAACGGATACATGCATTCATCTTCTTTTTAAGGGAAAGGCCGCGTAGTCCAAACCGCTTTAAAGGGATCGAGAAAAATTGTCCGAAACCCCAAAACTGACTTAGAACTCTAGTGGTTCTCTCATACCTTGTTGTTTTCATATTACCAATATGAACATGGTTCAGGTTTCGGTTTTTTATTTTCCCTTTTGTTTATTTACGTTTGAAGTTTTCGGATTTTTAGTTATCCACTGGAAAGTTATAACTGTCTACAAAGACAGTGCAATGAGTTAGGGAAAATCACTTTGCATTCCCGCTCATTACCGGCCATATAACATCCTTTTAACGTGAAATTTTCACATATTACTCATTGGACATATCAGATCACAAACATATACATTTTAGTAATCATTCATCATTTGTTTGCACATGGCAATACAGTTACTAGATCCCTTTAATATATTTAAATATTTATATACAATTTGTTGCAGTTAATGTTTTCTTTTTTGCATTTGTTTCCGATTTTGAATTTATGTGATAAATTACCCTTATCAATATTCAAGTTTCTTTTAAACAAGAAGTCAAGATAAATTTTAAGGGGGTAGTTTTTAAGTTGTTTTAGATGTTGATTTGACAATAGTTACTAAATTACGTAATGACATTATAACATAATTTAGTTTTGCACACGGTGCTGCTTTCCTATCCAATATAATTTAAGTACATGACCTTTTGTCTTGGTATATTGTCTCTTTTGTATTGTCTCCACAATTATAGCGTTTATGTGAATACAGAAGTGCTTATATTACGTGTGCAATTTGTAATGTTGAAATACATTACAAATATATATTATTGCAAACAGGTAAACGTACATGTGTCATATTCGGTAATTGCATAACCTCAACACGTATTGGGTACAGAGTTCGGACTCTAGCAAGCTCGTCATAACTTGCTAAGTCTATTTTGGATGATGTGGCTATGTATTAAACACAAAATATTTTAGTTGCTAACTAGGGTTAGCTTAGTGGGTACCTAAGGCTTAACCAGCTAACCCTAGTTGGCGACTATATAAACACTCTTTGTTGCTCACTAAACTGTAGAATTTGATATACACTTATATATAGCAAGGAACTAAGCAAGCAGGGTTTGATGAATAAGGGGCCAGGACAGCGGTACAGGTCATTCACACGCGAACTGTGTAGGTGTGTTATTTTGATCTGACAATCTCTACTGCTTTTAGTCTCCAATAATAAGCAAGATCAGACCGCAGTCTTCTCCCGCAGTTGCCGCGGGCTACACATTTCTGGTAAATTTGTTGATACGTGCAAAATCTGGCAAATGGTCGATAATGTGTATTTCTATAATCTGATATATCCACTCGGTTATGTGGGCAAATTCCACGATACATGAATGTCACATGACCGAGCATTGAGCGAAAATGCAAAGTGATGTTCGCTATCTCATTTCACTGACTTTGTACATGGTTATAACATTCCAGTGGATAGTTAAAAATCCGAACACTTCAATCGTAAATATCTTTTTAACGAAAAAGAAATTTCAAAAAACAGAACCTAGTCCATGCTCCTATTAGTAATACGAATACAACAAGATTTTGTACCAACAAATAGAGTTCTAGAGTTCGAACACTTCAATCGTAAATATCTTTTTAACGAAAAAGAAATTTCAAAAAACAAAACCTAGTCCATGCTTCTATTTTAGTCATATGAATGCAACAAGATATTGTACCAACAAATAGAGTTCTAAGTTAGTTTTATGGATTTGGAAAATGTTACTATCCCTTTAAAGGGACTTAGTAACATTGTCCAAATCCTCAAAATCCAATTGGAATTCTAGCGGTTCCCTCATACCTTGTTGTATTCGTATTAACAATAAAACCATGAGACAAGTTTCGGTTTTTCAAATTTCGGTTTCGTTAAAAAGATATGTACAATTGAAGTGTTCAGATGTTGAATAATCCACTGGATCGTCAAAACCGTGTACAAAGTGAGTGCAATGAGTTAGTGAATATCACTTTGCTTTTTTGCTCATTACTCGGCCATATAACGTCCATTTAACTTGACATTTTTACACAACACCCAGTGGACATATCATATAACAACAATATACATTGTATCAACCACTCATCACTTTTTGCACATGTCAACAAAGTTACTAGATCCCTTTAAGACAGGCCAATGACACCTTAATAACACAACGCCATGAACACAAAACATCGCGATTGTTTATTCTCACGTAACGAATGGGTCAGAACAAGGCTCTCCATCTAAAAACGAATTGATTAAATTGGACAGGCATCTGAAAATCAAAATGCCTTTCCTCGAAGAGAAATCACTTTCTCACCTTTTGTCTTCCGTGTTTCCTCTGAAGAATGATTGTTACCTGAGGGGGATTGTACTCGGTAAAGGCCCGGTCACATATCACCGGATAGTGTTAACGGACGCCCGACGGAGATTAAAATGTTCAATCTTTCGTTCCTCTCCGTTCGTATGCGTTTCTTGCCCGTTTCTTGTTCGACGAACGCACTCTTTGTCAGACTGCAGGCGATGTCCGTTGTTTTAACCGGTGGAGACTTTAGAGCATGCAGCAATGGATACGACTGTCACCACCGTCATGATCATTTGTTTTCACAGATTTTCTATCCGTCGGGCAACCGTTTACGCTGTCCGGTGATATGTGACAGCACCATATAACAGGGCAATAACCCGTCGTGTTGCAAACCTCGTATGTCAATTTGTTCTTCCCCCCTTTCCCCCCAAATGCCAAGTATGGAATTGTAAGACCGAGAAAATTAATGCAATTGTACCCTACAACTCTAATGACATGCTATGATAATAATAAATAAATAGCATGATAATGAATAAATAGCATTTCCCCTGTCATCTGTATTGAATGAAGATTCATTAGTTCGGTTTAGCATAACTTGTCAGTGCAATACGCGAGTAAGAATGTTAGACATAATTATTAGTATAATTATGTTCGAGCAGTTGTTCTGCGTCTGGTTCAGTGGCAAGGCCCACGAATAATTGGGGGGCACACATTGAGTTTGTATATACATTTCCCACAATTTTATTCTTATGGTTTGTATTGTAATTGCTAACTTCAATTTTAAAATATATGGTTGCGAACAAAACAAACCCTAAACCTAGCCCTAAATATGGTGGATGTGGTTAGATTTGGTGGCTATTGTTAGATTTTTAGGTTTTGATTAAATTTGGTGGCTAAAACTTTGACAATTCCAGTAAGCAGCAATCCCCCTAAATTGCACTGCCCGGACTGATGCCGCAGCCGGATCAAATCCGCAACCACACCGGGCTTAATCTGAAGAAGAACATTATAGTTGAAATGTGTGTGGGTGTGCTCACGCACTACTTCTCTTCTTAATAATTTTCATGAATATTTTATTCCCTTTTTTCCCATCGGCAGTGACTTTAGATTAATGAAAGCGTGAGTGTGCTTATAAATATATTGAAGGTTGATCATGTTTATAAATCGGTAGTAAATACACAAAATACACGTTTTTGTTACTTTGGCTTATCTGGTTGACACTTGTACAGCTATATATACGTCGATATCAGTAGACCAAAAGTCGATGTACAAATACACTCAATAGGTTAAAAATGCCCCTAAAAATGATGCTATTTCAATTGTCAAATTGAGCTGATATTACGGTTGATAATAATGAACTATACATTCCATACCTACAAACTTACAGTGTATGTCAGTAATAAGTATACAAATGATGCGCAGGTATGAGTGGGTCGGTAGGAATTGTTTGCACAAGGTAACTATGGAACTGTTAAACCCACGAGGCGAAGCCGAGTGGGTTTAGACTAGTTTCCATAGTTACCGCGTGCAAACAATTCCACCGACCCACGAAATAAACTTGCGCATCATCTGTTTTATAGAATGGGCATTGTTACGCCCCCAAAAAGTAAAAAAATAAAAAATTAGAAAAATTACCGGATGCATGAAATAATTTTACCGGACGCATGAAATTTGTTACCGGACGCATGCAATTTTTTACCGGACGCATGATTTTTTTACCAAACGCATGAAATTTTTTACCGGACGCATGACATTTTTACCGGACGCATGAAATTTTTACCGGATGCATGATTTTTTTACCGGACACATGACTTTTCATGCATCCAGTACAATTAATTGTCTGCACAAATTTTGCTCTCAACCAATCAGATTGCAGGGATTTATCAACCCATTCTATAATACACTTTATACAATGGCATGTACATACGTATTGTTTGTGCATGACAACTTTAATATCAACAAGTTATACAAATAACAGTATAATTAGGAAAAGTGTACAAACATGTATATGATTATTCGCATCCAGTAAGAATATAAAGCAGCTTATATATAGTTACACGCCAATATGATGGAAACACGATTTAGTGCAAGGACATACGTAAGTATGCCTATTTAATAGATTTCTTTTTGGATCTAATACATAAAACAGTACAAGTCTATAGAATCGTCCCTAGCTGTTTTTATAGGGATTTAGTAAACTTTGTATACATAGTTGAAAGTCTCACATGGAGACTTTCGAGTCCGAATACTTAAATCATAAATATCTTAATGGACCTGGTAACATGGTTTAAGCACCATACATCATTTGTGAACATGTTAACGAAGTTACTAGATCCCTTTAATAACGGAAGAGACATCCGTAAAACCAAAACCTGATAAATGCTTCTATTTCTAAAGAGTTCTAGGTATGTTTTGTGGGTTTTGACAATGTTATTAGATCCCTCGATACATAAATAAAAATTAAAACAAATCTCAGACCCGCCGTGTTGATGGTGGTGTTCCGTTAAATACTGTGTTGCTCTGCATATTCTCCATTCGAATCACGTATTTTTGCTTCTCGGTTTCATCCCAGTGGCGGGAACACGATCCGCACGGCTAGGGAGCTAATATAACACATCGCTATGGCGTGTAAGTAATGCCCAATAACTTCGATCTAATAAATAAAGTATAGTGATAACATATCGTTGAATTGTTCCCCCAAATGTATCTATTCAGTGGAGATATATACGGATGTATATAACAGCAAATCCATAAGGGGGTCCTTAAAATATAAACACATAAATAAATACAAAGAGAGCGCCCCAAGCACTTTGCTTGTCCCCGATCAGACCGACCATCAATACTTCTGCATAATTATATTGAATGATCAACGTTTTCTTTTTTTCATTTGAAATGGATGGGTATATCACACGACGGACTACCGTGTAGGCTAACTGGATTTGAAAGACTTTACATGATTGGTCAAGGGCAAATATCTTTCGATGTTGCATCATTATCGATATATATAATACCTTTAAATTTGTAATCGATGCTTATATCTAAGAGTAGTGTTTATTGGCAATAGAGGCACGCCATAGTCACATCACATTATCTAATACGTGGAAAAGAATATTGCATTCACACTCCCGCTCATGTTTATATGTACGAATGTTTTTAATTTACAATCGTGACATTTGTTTAAATCAAGGAACGCTTAAGGAACATTGCAAATGTTGTGAACATTTGGGCCATTTGGATTTTTCAAGGGGGGGGGGGGGGGGGGGGTGGGTGCGTAATTTAACAAAAAGGACAGAGACCGAGACCACTGGTTGAGAGGGGGGGGGGGGGGTGTCCGTCGCAAAACATTTTCGAGGCCGAGGTCGAGACCACTGGTTAAGTTGTATAATAAGGGGAGGAAGGGTCCGAAACCTATACAAAGTGGACTCGAGACCGGTCAAAAGTGGACCCGAGACCGGCAAAAAGTGGACCTTTCTGAAATTTGTCGGGGGGGGGGGGGGGGGGGGTGCGTACGCAACCAACGCTGCCCTGGCTACGGGCCTGTTATTCCTGATTACTACAATGGAACACGATATTTGACGGCAAGTGTGAACGATGTATTTGTTGGAACAACAAACCGTTATTGGGGTCGAAAAGTTTCGCATGTGCTCAACTACTTTACTCAATGAGTTTTTAACATGAATAGCTGGATGTTTCATGACAAAAGGAAAGAGATAGAAACATGAATATACATGCAGACAAGACACTTCACAGGACGAAACCCAACTAATCGGATCTGTTGTGGATGATCTAGGAACAAAATTCCCGTTATGGTGGGTCGAAAAGTTAACGTGTGCTTAAATGATTTGCCTTTATAATGAAAAGCTGCGCCATACAATATATTATTGCAATTAATACGTAGACAGAACAATTTCCCAACCTGATCCCAACGAATCGGATTACACGTGGATGATCTAAGAACGCAATTCCCGTTATATGGGGGGTCGAAAAGTTAACGTGTGCTCAATTGATTTGCCTTTATAATGAAAAGCTAGCTGCGCCAGAAAATAATATTAAAATGAAAACGTAGACAGAACAATTTCCCAACCTGATCCCAACGAATCGGATTACATGTGGATGGTCTACATGATCTAGGAACGCAATTCTCGTTATGGGGGTCGAAAAGTTAAAGTGTGCTCAAATGATTTGCCGTTGTAATGGAAAGCTGCGCCAGAAAATAATATTACAATGAACACGTAGACGGAATGTTTTCCAATATGTAACCTAAGCAGGGTAAAATGACTACCATGACTGTGTTTATATTAAATCCATTGGGAAATGGAACAGTTCGACTAACACTGAAATTAAATTAGGGAAAGATAACATTAACATCTCAGTTTTGTAATGTAGGCCTACCGGTCATTTTGGGCCCAGTGTTCCATTAATCATAGTATTAGGGAGCTTTAGATTTCACAACCTAGCCCATGACGCGGAATCTTCTCTCCCCTAACGCTGCGTTCTTCAGCCTATACCGCGCCGTGATTGGTCGATAAGGAGAAGAACGCAGCGTTAGGGGAGAGAAGATTCCGCGTCATGGGCTAGGTTGTGAAATCTAAAGCTCCCTATTATATAGATGTGCAGTGCCATTATCTTGCATAATAGTGCTTGTTTAAACAATGGTTTGGATTCGTTAAACAGATGCGCGGTGCCTTCTTGCGAACACCTTGAGCTTGCACACGGTGTGAAATACAAACTGCGCACAAATTAGCCTAAAGTTCTAAATGGAGATCCGCGGGGTAGCGTTTCAATTGCAATTTAAATTTTATTTCGTTCGGATCCAACAAAACGGTGTCAAACAGTGCCATCTTACATCCCTACGCAAGTCAATCTGTAATACTAGTCTTAATATTGAAATAAATATCAAATTTCTCACGTTTTTACTTTACTTTCATAGCAACATACACACGAAATTAGTTATAGCCAATGCGATATACCATACATTCGTTTCGTTTATACACGATTAAATATACAATCAGTAAGAAAATTCAAAAATTAATTTTCATATACATATCCAATTTATTCATTAAATAACATCGACAGTCTGCAATTGCATCTATACCCTGTCGCAATATTCCACACCGAAACATTGTGTTATCTCAAAACATCAATAAACCATTTTGAAAACTTTGATTTATCACAAAAGTTAGTTTCATGCATTTTTATATCATCGGCTGATGTAAATATAAAGTTCCAATCGGAACATTCGAAAGTAATTACAATTTACATTATTTTACACATTCACCCGGGATCCTGGTGTCATCAAAACATACTTCAACTAGAAATAGCTGCACTCGCGGAGTGCATACCTCCGCCCTGCGCGAATGAACTAAGACAGCCGACAAGAAAATGATTTTTAAAAAAAATCACATTTTGGGGAAACAAATGGACACCAAAGCGCCATATTTCCTTAATAAGTAGCCCAAGCTTATCTTGTAGATGTGCTTTCATTTAATACTGTCTTTTTATGACATTTAGCCGACCACTCATTTTTCCAGAGAAAAGGAGCTAAAATGCTACTGAACAGCTCAATTGAACATTCAAAATAGCATATTTGATAAGCATACTTACTGTATGCTGGACAAGTAAATTGGTCCAGCAATGCTTGACCATTTACACGCAACATATAGAAAAGTGCCATATCAGCGATGTACCTACCTGATGCCATCTACCGACAAGAAATCGCGCAGGAAGCTTGCTCTTGAATACTAGTGCATGACTATTCAGACGTGTCCGTATATTGCGCTATTCGATCCTTGAGTTTTCGCGATCGCCGCCTCGCTCGCCGCCGCGCGCCGACGAAACACGTGTTATTCTATGAGAGACCGATTTTCTTTGCGATGGGATTTTAGAGCGCGTGGTAAGGCGTGCACGCTTCGGACGTAATAATCGCTACATGAAGGGCGTATTTACTCAAAATACAAATTTACTAAAGAGTCTCCTTTTAAGAATTTGAATAGTTTACCCTCCGATTTTATTAAGTCGAGTGTGATCAAAACTTGAAATGACACAAATCTGAACGATGATAATCAGGCTCAAATTAATAAAATCCGAATGTAAACTATTCCTAGTCTTAAATTGAGACTATTTAGCAAATTTGTATTTTGAGCAAATAGGCCCTTCATAAAGCTTCATATATCGTGATATATATACAGTACAACATTCGAAGCACGCGCGAACACACGAACACACAAAGAGAAACAAAAGAATTAAACACAACAACAGAATTGAAAACGTACGAGAAACATAACCTCCTTCCAACTTCGTTGGGCGGAGGTAATTACTGCAATGTGTACACATAATGCATACCAATGATGGCGGGCGGGTAGGTGAAGGTCGCATGCTTACTTTACGACGCGCCCGCACGTCTGATCTGTCAACATTAAAGTGATCCAAAATTCAACCAAAAACACTTGGAGCTTTCACACTTCTCTTGTACTTTGTCGTTGGCTAATGGTAACGTAGGAATGATATTCTGTTCTGTTTTTTCCCCTTCAAAAAAATGTCACCCTAATTATGGAGATATTTAAGATTGAATTTGAAAGCGTCTTTGGACGCTTTCGACCGTTTTCAAGAATATCCGATACTCAATCGTCAATAGTATCCGAATTCGGATACTTCACGCGAACGATCGGGAAAAAAATCAGACATATATTGTTTTCTTTTTCACTAGGTAAAAATTACACTGTGTCTATGAATGTCTAATGTCTTTGTCCATGATCTCACATATCATTCTCAAGAATCTTGAAATTGGTATATGATTGAAGTCTCAAATATCACTTTTGGGAACACAGAAATATAAAGTTAATGGATCACTTTAATACTGTGTCGTCAAATTGGGTGGAGACCGAGGACGTGACACACCGTATCAGCCGCTGCCCTGCCAATTGCCGGTGAAAGGGCGCTGTGGACATAACCTCCAGTGGAGCCCTCTCCCACCTTACAACACGACTTGTTCTGAGGGCCCCGTTTCATACAACTTTTCCAATTGTTGTAAAAATGTCAAATCATTGTAACTAGTAGTTCACCAGCCAATCAACATAGCGCATTGCAGCTGTTGACATGGTAGTTGCAATAATAGGACACTTACAACAATTGCGAACATTTTATGAAACAGGGCCCCGCACGATTGACCATACACAGTTATATTATTCCGCCCTCTTCCTGCAAGGCACTTATACATTCTCTATTGAGAAATATATGCTTTCTTTGTTGATTATTATTTGACATGTTCTATTATAATTATAAACTACACTTAGCACTGATCCAACTCTTACGCTGTTAAAACGCTTTGTAAAAAAACGTTGTGTAAACATGGTTGTTGAATCTTTTTATACAACTTTAGGTGTAGCATGATTAGTTGTAGAAAGAAGGGTTGTGTAAATCGGCCATTGTTCAAGCGTTGTTGAAACATGTTAAATCACGTGATAGTTTCGACCGCGAAATCATCGCGACAAAACCCCTTTTGTCCCACCGCAAATAACCAAGCGAAACGAGTTAGCGCAGACGGTAGCGTGTTAGTCTTATAACCCAAAGATCCCCGGTTCGATTCCGACTTTGCCGTTTTATAGTACAATAATTTTTGTATTTGCTATTTCAACAACAGGGTTGTTTAAAATTTATTCTAAACAACGGTTGTAGAACAAATTTAAACAACAGTTGTGTAAACTTTAAACAACTGGGGTTGTTGAATGTTTTCAACAAGAGTTGGATGATTCATATGTTAAACAGCTGTTGAAAATTTTCAACAAGTTGTTGAATTTGTTTACACAGCGCGCAGTGTACAGAGCAAGTGGTCTCATTTGATACTGAGAGCCATCCAGTACAAATCCTGGATCTCCGATATCAGCGGAGAAATAGAAGAAGATTGAGAAGTTGCCAATGTTTATATTACATGTACCAGACGGATTGTGCGTGAGCAATTATAACGCATGGAAGCTACAGAGCGCGCGGCATGCGTATAAATATTAAAGCTAAATTTTCGTTTTGGGAAAATTACCGAAAATAACTTAATTGGCCAAACTTATTGATTATTATTATTGAAATAGTATAACAAAGGGCTTGTGTGGAAAATCCGAACCGTAGTATCGTTAAATTAAGAAATATCAGTTGAAATGTTTATTCATGCCGCTGACATTGGGCCTAAATTCACCACCAATTCGGCCCATTACGCCTGCGTAGCTATACGCTTATTCTCGTCCGGAGCGCACGTGGTGCAGCATTTACCATAGGCATTGCACGCAGCCGCTATCATGCGTCATGCGTCAGCGACTGACAGTTTTAATTTCGAACATTTTATTGCTCAAATATTCAATTTCAACGCAGTTTGTGTCCACGTATTTACATTAACAGATAAGTTATGATATATTCCTTCACATGGTTGGTGAAAAAAGCATATTCTTCATATTTTGTTGGTGTGGCGTTTCCCAGTACTGTCATTTGGCTTTAAGTTTCTCTGTGAGCTCTTTGACAAAACGACCTGTACAATTAACGACGCTCAGAGCCGTATATAGACAACGACGCTGTTCCTATAAGCCCCCTCTAATACGAGTAGTCTCGAGTCCGGACCCTAGATACTTCGGCACAATACTTTATACTGAACTCGAAGAACAAGTTAGTTTATTTTTTCTCGGTGCTGCGTTTGGGGGGGGGGGGGGGGGGGGTCGTTACCTTGCTATTATGATCAAACCGATTTTTCTAATAACAGACAATGCATACGAAATGAAGTCCGGAAAAAATATGTGCCGATATATAGAGTACGTTAACCCTAAAAAGGCCGGGCCATTTGAGGTCTTTCTACGTCTAGGGGGGGGGGGGGGGGGGGGGGGGGGCATTATGGCCCCCTAAGATCTCGGCCGTGAAACGCCCGATCGCCGCGATTTGCACGCATGCCAAGTAAATTGTATAAAATACCATCATGGTTATTTCAATTTTTTCGAAAAATTCACTAATTTGCATGTTATGGTTATTTTTGCATAATTATAAGGTAATATAAACCAATGTACATTTTTGCCCATAAATCATGTATATTTTTGATAATTAAACATTGATATTCACTGCATATATTATTCAGACCATTTTAAATAATATTATTTTTTAAATGTGAAAGCGCCAGGTTATTCCTTATGTGTTCTATTGTTTTGATAATTTCTTATATATTTCTTTGTTTTTTAACTCAAGTATTTTATTTTTTTGTTGTTTTATTTTATTTCTTACGATAGTGTAACTATTTGGACACCAAAACAAACACCTCAAATGAAAACAAGACCAAATAACCAATGCTTTACCTCCTTTTAGGAAAATGGATTGCCCTATGTTTTGTACACAAATCACAAGAATGAGCAATTTTCGGGCTGACATGGAAAGACAAAAGATAAGACCGTAATGGAAGGGCCTATTTTCTATTTTTGTTTTGTTTTAAAGATGCACAAGACTCGACAAAAAAAGTCATCAAGGGTTCGCTTCCTTTATTCACGAGTCAATGATGAATATGAAATAATTATGAACCCACTGAACGCGTTTTTATCGCTATGATAATTCAATAAATTAGGAGCCAACGAGTTGAACGAGTTTTAAATATCAATCTCAAAAATAGGTGATAGCAGACTCTCTGCATAATTATAACGTTTCACACAACCATAAATCAGTATCATGGGTTCTAACTGTTATGTCCTAGAAAGTTAAGAGCGTATATTTATATCCGTTAGGTTTGCATATTCAGAGTTATCCCAAACGAAAAGCGATTGGGGACACAATGTTACATGAGGAGACAAGATAGTACACCGAATCATTAATATGGTATAAGTTGTCTAATTGTGCTTAATTCGCACTGTACCAAACCTCACCTTTGTTGATTGAACAAAAACACAAAACATTCATTAGGTATAACATATTTTCTACAAACCACCAAGCACCTAAAACATGGCAGCACTTTGGTCCCATATCATACCGTAATGAAGGTATTTCATGGAGTATATTGAATAATTTTCTTAATTTAAAAGCGGGAGCGTTGGCAGGGGTTGTGGGCAAGATCCGATCCAAGCTGGATATGCCATTTCTTCTGAATGTTACACGCAACATCTGGCGCCTGGTACCAACCCACACATAAACAATGATTACTTTCTTGCGGCTTCCAACAACGCGAGCTTGTCGAGTTTCATGTTTTCACGATTTTGAAATCTTAGATTTGTTTTCGCTGTCATTTTAACCACTCCCCTGCCCTTTTAACAATCTGGAGCGTTTTTTGCCAAAGAAAAGGGTTTCCGTTCGACAAACTTTACAGTTTTTCTTCCTCATCAGCCCCCTCCCCAACCCCCACCCCTAAACAAGAAAATTACTCCTTTAGAAGTAATGTTAAAAGAAAACTTAAAGGGGCCCTGCAACCCAAATGCATGTTGACCTCTGTTCATCTGTATTAGTGTACACATTCAATATTTGTATTAAAACGGTTTGACCCAAATGTGTTTTGTATATTTTTAAAAATTTTATCATTTATTTGTCTTCATGTTGCTAAGCCCCACCTCCTAAAAAACCCTCCAGAGCAAATTCTATTGTTGACCTGCAGTGACATCATTTGTCAATCACTGGTCAGCTACCATGAGATTAACACAAGATGAAAGTACAAAAAGAACATCGACACAAAAGCATGCCCTGCATACCTCCATGCACTAGCTTAGACAGTGCTTTTCTTCTGACATAGAAACAGCTATTGTATTGAACTTGTGTGAGTTGGTATTCTATTCAACCGTGTGATGCTATTGTGATTAGGCTAATCACAATAGCATGGTAACTGACCAGTGATTGACAAATGATGTCACTGCAGGTCAACAATATAATTCGCTCTGGAGAGTTTTTTAGGAGGTGGGGCTTAGCAACATGAAGACAAATAAATGATAAAATGTTAAAAAATATACAAAACATATTTGGGTCAAATCGTTTACAAATATTGAATGTGTACACTAATACAGATGAACAGAGGTCAACATGCATTTGGGTTGCAGGGTCCCTTTAAGTAAAGAAAACAGGGCTTCGCCGCGAATCGCCGTGAAAAACAAACGTAGAAACAAACAAGTTGTTTGTGTGAGAGAAGTTGATCTTTTTGTAATTGGCAATGAACACTCAAAGATCCAATTTCAATGGTGTTAGCAATCGCCCAAAGAAATGTAACAATGCGATCTGATAAGTGGAAAAGTTTAAATATAGCAATCACATGATTCCCTATAAAGAAATCCTATATGAGCTCTACATCGTTTTCAAAACATAGCGAGAAGAAGGGATCTGGGGATCAGGGAATCCGGACTTTATTGTGATGTCTTTTTGGCCAAATATATATTTAGGTTTTCGAAAAAAATTTTAAGCTGAATATTAAATATAGCAACGTGTCTTTTATAACCGACCAGTTGTACGTATAGCGGTGCACCTGTGAAGTGTTAGATATTGCCCAAAATGACATTTGAGATCCTGTACCAAAATCATTGTAAGATTTGTCCGAATGATGTGTGAAAGTTTCATTGAAAAGGAACACTGCTTTCCTGGTTAAGAAAAGCGAAAATATGCGTCAGCTTTTACAACGGACGTTTATGAGGTTTATGACCGTTAATTAACACTTTTGGGCTTAATGATAGATAACGTCATACCTATTTTATTCTTCTCTTACCATAAGCTAAACAACACGGTAGAAGAGAAACGAGGAAGCTCCAAGTAATTTTCGTGGAGTTAGACACTTTACAGGCCTATTGGAATTTTGTATTCTAGTTTAATCTATATACAGTAGAACAGAACGAACGAACGAGCATTGGGGAAGTTACGGCAAGCAATTATATTGGCCAAACTAATTGATCAGTTTTGTTGTAATACATGTAGTATGGAAAATATTTATTTATACAAATCAAAACTTTGGAATCGTTAAATTCAAAAATATAAGTTGAAAGTTCCATGTGCGCCGCTAAGATTGGGCCAAAATGTCACCGCCTGTCATGCCTGTTCATCTGGGTTCGTTGTACCAGTCTGTTGCTACACGCTCGAACTCTTCGAGTGCGGCTGCTTTGCATGCGTTGTCCATGTGTGGATGAGTTGAATCGGAGGATATACAACTTAATTTCGAACATTGTATTGTTCAAAATTAATTGTAAATTTCAAGGCATTTTTGTTGTTAAGACTTGACATTGACAGTTATTATTTCACATTGTTGGTGTGTACTGCATGGCGGACACTCTACGATGCATTAGGACATGGCGATATGTTTTGAATCCGTGACCTCTGGAAAGGGCGCGCGCACCACATTAGCGACCTTGCCCCAAGACATATATTGTACACTCTGAAGAAGAAAAAAAAAGATTAACAAAGCTGTCATCCGGCCAATTCACACGCGAGGAGGATGGACACAATGATTGAGACTTTCTTGTTGGGCGCAAACAGCGGCGTGGGATTAACATTTGTTGCTGAGGGACACATGACTGATCGATTTGGTTGGACACGGCATTGATGATAGGTTTTAGATGGAAGGCCGCGCGCCCTTTAAGTATATATATTGTTGTTGTTGTTGTTGTTTTATAATTTTGGCGTTCATCCGAAATGAATATTTACGCCTTTAGTAAAACCAGAGTCGACACATGTCTAAAGTGGTGTAGTAAGTGTAATCTCACACGAGGGGAGGGGCAAAATATAAAAGGGGGGGGGGGGGGAACGTTTTGCATGAAGAGGGGGAGGCTGAGTAAAAAAACACGAAGACGTATGATTGTCGTTTGTTATATTATTTTTCAACAGGGGTCGTGAAGGGGACAGTAACTCTCACATGGTGCCATTAGAGGAGGAGGCGGGGTATACAGCATCTACCATGGAGGGCATAAAACCCCTTACACCTACCCTTCACCCCCCCCCCCCCCCCCCCCCTCCACACACACACGCTGCGACATTACTTGTCTAAATATTATGCAAATGCTTGATCAATCATTAACTGACTACTGATAATATACTACTTCTAGGCCCCGTTGCAGAAAGAGATACAATCGATTGAAAGTTACAATTAATTGTAAGTCAGGTCATGTGTTCTTGATGCGCAAATCTGATATGTTGAAACGCGCAAATTGTCTGACTTACAATCAATTGCAACTTACAACCGATTGTATCTCTATCTTCAACGGGGCCTAGTTCTACTAATAATACAAAACAGATGGATAGTATTTTATTGTAGTCCTTATGTTGTGTTTATGTAGGTATTTATTTCGCAGAATAATTATATTATTATGTATTATGAAACCTTGCGATTAAAAAAATCGCCCCTTTTACCCCCCTTCCCACGCCCTCAGCTATGTACCACTGCATGTCTGAAATGCTTTTATAGAAAGCAATGATGTGCTTCAAGGGACATATATGATTAAAGGGTCTCCACGATTATGTTTTGTGATCAATAATTAATTGAATTCTCAAGTACGGATTAAACTATTTTTTGTTTTGTTTTCATTTCAAGTGTCCTTCGATAATAAACTTAAGGGCAACTAAGAGCGAAAGGTCTGTTCAATTATACTGGGAACAATTATTCACCGGCAAATTTAGATTGATTTCTTAATTTGGTGAAATAGAATCGATACCAATTCCATGTGAGTTTGTTTTCGTATAATATAGGACAACATGACTTTGGCACGACCTTCGCTTAACCAGTGTGGCTGTGCGCGTTTTGATTATTATAAAGAGAATACATCGATAGATACGTTTGATCGAACAACATAAGACTAGATCATGCACAGGAAGTATTATTCCTCCTTTTATAATATAAATGCTTGAAATGCACTGCTACAGCAGTTTCTACAAACAAATGTTGATTTTTTTTTTTAATGTTCAAAGAGACTTGCTGAAAAAAAGATTGTATGAGAAAATTATCCTTGGTTATTGTCTCTGTTCACCCCACTTTCCCACTACCTCAATTCAATGTGGACCTCATTAATATCTGGAAATGGGTCATTATGATAGCGAAAGTGGCAAGATTGGCGCCCCATAATGGCAAGATAAATATAATGACGATAATTATAAAACAACACTGCTCTATTAAAGTAGATAATAATAAAGATGATATGTTTGATTTATATAACACCTAATATGATTCATAATCCGCTTTATGTTATGAAACGGGACCCTTAAACACTACTTGCTATAATTCATATTTATTGCAGTCAAATTTCTTGACAAATATTGATTACTCGCCTTTGCTCTTCCGGTTGTATAGAGTTAACTGTAAAACGGTATCTAAATAAAACACCAGCTAACTCCAAGGCGTGTAGATACAGACGCCTTAATTTGTTTTCTTGACGTTTCGAGTGTTTTTGTTTTAAGAAACGGTGGAGTCGTTTGAAGGAGCTAACAATCAAATTACATCTTATCGATTGAGCTTATTTTGCCCACTTGATTAAATAGAGTTGAACGTTTCCAAAATGTCACGAAAATATCCGTCGGGCTGTGAGCTTAATTCTCAGCTCTGCACAAACACATACGATTTGGGCAGCGGTAATCAAGCAAGTTAGTGACTATATTTTAGAATAAAAAACAATAGCAAGACTATCGCTTTAATCAACCAAGAACATGGAGAGAGGAACTGTGATTATTACAGTATGTGTTTTTGTTATCCGAAAATGTCCAGAGGGTATGACCTTCTCGCTAAAAGGGATAGTTGAGTTTTGGTATAGAGGGCGCTACACAAAATAAATTTGTTGTGAGATAATACAAAACTGAGTGTCAAATTTGAAAAAGCGTACAATTCTAATGACAGAATACACTTTATTTAATCAAAATCGGTTCAAAAATGGCTGAAATATCCATAAACATTACCATTTGTAATAATTGTGGGGCCCCACAAATTTTCGATAATTTTGAACCAGCCGTTAAAAAAAGATCAACAAATGCTTCCTCTTTTCACAAAATTACCAAAGCGGTTTTTAAATAGTTGTTGATTATATAATCATTATTTCAACAAAACATCACACGCACAATATTTTATTTTAAATGGTTGAAACCAATTATTATTTAGAGAGCGCCCTCTTGAGTTACAACGGCCCATTTTGAATGATAACAGGCTCTTTACGTAGTCATTTGTAATGTTTTATTTCTTTCGAGCTTTTCGGAGTTATAAATGTTAGTTTGTAATGTAATGGTGCAGTTTTTTGTTACTAAAATTCAGTTTGACCAAAACTGTACTCTCTTTACCAAAACTCAACTATCTCTTTAATAGACAATGTGAAATTACCTGCGACATTTCTTCTCGTTGGGCATAGTTCTGTTTTCCAACTCTAACTTAAAATTGGAGTTAAAACTCTATTCTTTCGTTGTTTTTCCTTGAATCCTTTTGGAGTGATATTTCCAGCACTGCCTTGAAAGAGTGAAACAAATTTTGAAACCCGTCCTTCCACTTTGATATGTTGTGTCTTGATAAAGAAATCGTGATGATCCCGTCTTACCTAGATAAAACGGTTCGGTCCCCTGAAATCCGATTATTATATCTATCCTGGGGTGATATTTCCAGCACTGCCTTGAAAGGGTGAAACAAATTTTGAAACCCGTCCTTCCACTTTGATATGTTGCGTCTTGATAAAGAAATCATGATGATCCCGTCTTACCTAGATACAGTTAAATAAAACGGTTCGGTCCCCTGAAATTCGATTATTATATTTATCTTAAGTCTTGGAGGTATTGGAAGATAGATATTCGCTTCCACTTCCACCGAGGATCAGTTGTGAAACCACGGGGTATGGGAGGGGAAGGTGATATGAAATGCGACTTTCCCATCCTTTGAAAGTATGATACATAAATATATAACCCAATTACTTTTTTCATTACCGTACACCAACCCGGCCCCCTCACCCCACCCCCTTTCCCCTAAACAAAGAAGAAATACAACAACAACAAAAAAACTGGCTGACCATGGCTGCGCAACTGGGGGTTCTCACATTGGTCTTATTTCTCAAATTATAATGCATCCCTAAAAGGATTACATGTATCGATCTTTGCCCTAACTGGATTGTGCGGTCACCATGGTCGATCACACGCAGCATGGGAGAGTATAATGTCATTATCGAACTGATCATGTTAATAGAACAAGGTCAACGCCAGGGACAGGAAGCTAAGAAGGAATATATTATCCAAAGGGAAATCGTTTTAGATACAATCAATATATAATAAGTATTTTCCTCTAATTCCTGTTTGTCTATGTATCATCATTCGTTACTTAGAAATAGAAGAAGTGGCAGAAGTAGTGATGTCGGTATTATTACTATAACTATTATCATTATTATTACTATTACTTGTATTGTTATTATTTGTATTATTATAATACTTATTATTAGTATAATTATTATGATTATTATTATTATTAGAAGTAGTAGTAATAGCAGTGGCAGTAGCAGAAGCAGTATCAGAAGCAGTAGCAGTATCAGTATCAGAAGCAGTAGCAGCAGCAGCAGTATCAGAAGCAGTAGCAGCAGCAGCAGAAGCAGTATCAGCAGCAGCAGTATCAGAAACAGTAGCAGCAGCAGTATCAGAATCAGTAGCAGCAGCAGAAGCAGTAGCAGCAGCAGCAGTATCAGAAACAGTAGCAGCAGCAGTATCAGAAGCAGTAGCATCAGCAGTACCAGAAGTAGTAGCAGCATCAGTATCAGAATCAGTAGCAGTAGCAGTTTCAGTATCAGAAGCAGTAGCAGTATCAGTATCAGAAGCAGTAGCAGTATCAGTATCAAAAGCAGTAGCAGCAGCAGTATCAGAAGCAGTAACAGCAGAAGCAGTAGCAGCAGCAGTATCAGGAGCAGTAGTAGCAGTATCAGAAGCAGTAGCAGCAGCAGTACCAAAAGCAGTAGCAGCAGCAGTATCAGAAGCAGGAGCAGTAGCAGTATCAGTATCAGAAGCAGTAGCAGTAGCAGTATCATAAGCAGTAGCAGTAGCAGTAGCAGAAACAGTAGCAGTAGCAGTATAAAGTAGTATAATTTGACTTTACCGGGAATCGAACCCGAGACCTACGGATTGCTAGACCGGTGCACATCGTCTCACCACAGTCACCTTGCTACATAGTCTGAAAACAACGTTCCTCTAGTTTCAGGAAACCACCGTGAAAACAGTCCGTACAATGCATTTATTGTGTGGGTGCATTGATGTTTAGAAACGTCTCACCATGTTCAATTATCCTGTAATAATAAACCCAATGCCACAGTGTCAGACATCTCCTCGCGTGGTTGCACCAAACACCGTCGTATAAACAGTAATGTCATCTGACTTAGTAAAATACGCGTCAATGATTGGATAAACACGGTCACGTGATTGACATGCCAATTTTGTATGTAAACAATTGGGTTTCAAGCACACGTGAACTGCATAGTTTTGCTTTGGGTTTAGTTTTGTTATTATGTATGTACATTATTATGTGCAGCATTTTGCTAGAACACGAACAAAATATACATTACAATAATAAGTAAAACTAAACAAAAGAAAGTGGAGGTGCTGTGGCATGATCGGATAGGCGCTAGACTGCCAAGCACGGGAGCCGGATTCGAACCCTGATCGATACCGCCAATACAGCACTAGTGTCCTTCAGCAAGGCACTTTATCCACATTGCTGCTCCACGCCCAAGTGCAATATGGATACTTGGCATGAATGAGTGTGTGTTAAAGCATGAGTGCACTGTAAAGTAGCACATGATGGAATGCTCCCCAGGGAGTGGAGAGAGTGCACAGTAAGCATTATATTAATTGCGGGTGTGTACCCAGTGGCCAAGTAAAACGAAATCAATTATAGTAATAATATTAGGTGAAGGTCCCTCTGATGGGAGAACAGTACAAAAGCACTGAATAAGCTAACCTGCATAAATAAAGCTCTAAAAAAGAAAAGAACAACACGAATGCAAAGATGGGACGTGCAATTATAATGTATGTAAAACACATAGAAGAAGAGCAAAGATTTGTAAGTATAACAACATAATATTGTTTTCATTTTAGCTTCGAGCATTTTGTTCGGGTTTCCATTACGAGTATACTGCCTTCGGGGCCACCACTTGATTTACATAAGTATGATCGCTAAATGGTGTACATTGGGACGTGACAAATCTATATTTTAAAAAAGAAATCAGACATGGATGCTTGATTGTATTACTAAGAAGGAATTAAGGGATGCCACGAGAGGAGAGAGTCCTAGATTCTAGGATTATGTGACAGACAAAGAGAATAAGAGAAGTAAGGGATATAATAAAGTGGCGAGCGGTAAACCAGCATGTTGGAAAGAAACGTGTTAACGATATAAAAGGATTAACAATGATGCGCATCATGGATATTAAAGATACAATCGGTCACTGCCTAAGTAAAGACTAATGCCCGGCGCAGACAGAGCCGACTCGACTGGTTGTCATTCCGATCGGCTCAGTTTTCAGTGCCTCGCGACACACATTTTGCCAGTCGAGAGACAGTCGGATGCCAGTTAGGGCCGATTCAACACGATAAATCTGCTCCGACCGACCGGGCCCAACTCTAGCCTGATTTAAACCAGTCGGATCGGGTCGAGTCGGCTCTGTCTGCGCCGAGCTTAAGGGAAAGAGAGTGAAAAAACAACAACAACGAAAAGTTGAAAATACACAGCGAGGTATTTGTTTCTAAATATTAATGTATGTTAAAGATAAAGAAATGTGAATTTTTATTTTGATAGAGATATAATGAAACCTTGTTAATGATGAAGATATATAATATGCACCACTGTGAATAGTTATTATATCCAATTCAGTGAATGATTTAAGTCTAATATATGATAACGAGGAAAAAGAAGTACATTTGGATAACTCTGTTGCGAGTATTTTCATTAATCATCTAATGTGCGGATATAAATTTACAATGTAAATACCATCAGCGGAAATCTTGATTAAAAGCAAACATCTCTTTGACGACTTGTAATTAGCTTTATACAATTAAGGTTGAAGACAGGAAATGGGCAGAGAAAAAAACCCCTTTAATTGCGATACGTACTGTTTACTTTTAGTTATATTTCTCTCTCTTGCCATGTTTTATCTGGTCCCCATGGAATAACAGCATGAGGGCATAAAGCTCTACAGCTGAGTATGGTTATCCAGCCGTAATGTTTATTATTTTATCCATTGTACTATCTTTTTATCTGAAATATTATTGCTGATTCATGTATGACTTGTATTGTAGTTTTGTTTGTGTATTTGAAACTTAATGTATTGTTTTGATGTTCATTTTTTGAAATAATAACAATAACACAAACATACGCTGATAAACATAATTTTGCCCTTTGTATAATTGCTTCCAGAATGATGCGCTCTGTTTGTCTTAAAAGTAAAATACATCAACACCAACATGATGGTTGGTGGCTCAACAGGTCTGCTCTCATTCAGATCTTAGTGGCTTCTCCGTCTCTCAAATCCGCCTCAACTCTCATACCCAGATCACCACATTCACCAGTGTACACATCCCGTTCACCCAATCACAGACTGGTGAGTGTACAACAATTCGCCCAATCACCGATCACCCTGCTATCATGTGACTACAGTGCGCAACTCTAATTGGCCCTATAACGCGGTAACGACCCCAGCGTCCCGCTACTAGGCGCGGCGCTAATTCATACGCAAATCACAGCCCCGTGTCCGATCGTGCGCACCAATCACCGTGCGACACGCAATCGCGCTATCCCTCACAACTACTAATACCCGAACTCGCTGCTATGCCGGCAATCAATAAAACACGCACAAGTTGAACCAGCGCTACCTACTGGAGCGATACACGGAATAATACAATTACAAAACATCATTCACTCTGCACGTGCTGGGTACTTGCCCCCTTAATTAAACAAACTAGTCTGGGCTCAAGTCTACTGTGACATTATGTGTGATGCTTACTGTTTACCTTCATTGTTTATCGTTTAATACTTTGAAACAATATTTTACGGTTTTAATTGTTTAATGAAGTTTGTATTTTCTTCAAGCATAAACAATAAATGATGCTGCCATTGATGTTAGATATCAAAACGAAGATATATATTTACTGCATGAATATAAAATAAGACAAACTTATTTTGTTACAAAAACTAACAAACAGGATGTTATCGTTAGAGGAATTGAAAATAGCAGTAGGCATACAAAATTGTTTATTTTTAATTTTTAAAGAAAGTAATTTTCAAGGGCTTGTCCCTTACTGAAGATGCATGGTGTAATAAACCTCGCCTTCTTTATGCTATAGGCAACTTCTAACAGACCTATGACAGATTTTGATCTATATAATGTATGCAAACATACGATATTTAAGTCAATACACGTAGCTGAGAAAGGTTTAAAACCGTTTGAGCAGTTATTTGCATAATGGTCTCCGTAAATGCGTACGTGTGCTTGACTATTCTGATATCATTTGCAGAGAATAAAATTTCTTTGATCAAAATCTTCAACGTTTTTTATCACCTTCTTCCATGAAAGACGCCCGAGAGATCTCATTTGTTCCCTATTCCAGCCTCTATAATGTAATATTACTCAAATTTATACAGCAACACAGACAATAATTGTTGACTAAGATAGATGGAGAGGAAGAGAGGGGGAGGGGGGGGGGGGGGGGAGAGAGGGTATAGCAATTGAAAGAGGGAGAAATATAGCATACAGAGATAATACAAGAAAGAAAGAAAGGAAAAAAGGAGAAAAGGTATAATAAATTTAGAATATGGCTCAAATGACTTCAACGTACAGTACATAGTAAGCAAATACACACATAGTAGGCAAGGGGGCAGGGGGGGGGGGGGGGGGTAACATGTGAATCCCCTGATAGCAACCCCGTAAAATGATACAAGCTGCACCCTAATTCATGAACATTTTTGTCCCTCTTTTTGCCCTCATCCATAGCTGTTGGTACTATAACTATAGTAACATATAGTAATAATACAAATCATAATACATAGCATGTATAGGGCGCCGTGTATCTAGGTGCCCCATTCAGAGGCGCATTATAGCCTTTGGTCATCAGGTATCGTTCAAACACGCAACATTATTTTTGCGCACAATCTCAACTCCCAGGGGAGCATACTAGCCCAAGTTGTTCTACTATACAGGGCGCTACAGGCTAATTCTACACCTGACCAATTACCAATGTATTATCCTGGGTATACAGTATAGAGAGCAGCAAGGTGGATTGAAAGCCGTGTGGAAGGACACAAAATGGCGGGGCATCGATTGGGTGCGAACCCGGGTCCTGTGATTAGACGTCTAGCGCTTATTCGATCGTGCCACAACATCTCCAGGGGAAAAATAAGATTTACTCACCTCCAAGAACCTAATATCTCGAATTTAATGATGCGCAGTAGTTTACATCAACATAAAACACGTTCGATATCATTATGCCATTAAGCAACATGTATTTTTTTTTTATTTGAGACGAGCTCCCCCTTCATGAAAGTCACTGCCCTCTCCTTAAACCCTCCACAAGTAAGGGAGATAGTTTAAGTTAACACTTATTCATTTTATTGTATAGGGCAGGAGCCATGAGTAACGGAAAGAGGGTTAGAGAGATACAGGCAAAGAAAGGGATAGAGAGAAATACCAACGACCCGTATATTCCCCAACGAATTAAGAGACTGGAACTTTAATTTCATGAGCAAACTATACGCGAAGATGCATGCATCTCCCGAGTTTGCCCACCGGCCTCAGCAAACAGTGTTACCCCGAACCAGGCAGCTGAGTCAAGAGATGGCTGTGAACATTGGTGAATAGAGCCTACGTGAGGACAAAACACTAACTAGAAACTAGTCAGTATTCAATTTAAAGAGAACTAACACCCCAACATCCAAATGTATGAAATAGAGTAGTTCTAGGCATTCTAGGGATTGCATTTTACCAACAAGTCCAGAAAAATAGGTTTCCAGACAAAATATTATCATAATTCGACAACTTACTTATCGTCATACTGAATTATATGCTCGTGGGTATGCAGAAGAAGACTACATGTAGTTCTATTGTAGAAATATAACCAGTGGTTTAATAACGGTGACACTATTACTAGTCTGCTTCTGTTGACCGATGTTTGTTTACGGTAGCTGTAATAACTAAGGTTGATTACAAATAGTTTTGGTGACACGTATTTCTATGGTTGCTGATGAAAAACATTACTTGAAAAAAAATCACTTGAATTTATATTAAAGGATTGTTTTGGGGTGTTTTCCCCTTTAACTCCTTCACTGCCGGCCATATACTCCTTGTGTTAGAGTTGTGTAGTTACCTGGGAAACAATGTGTATACAACTTGTAATAAGTTAGCTCCTCTAGTGCAATGCAAAAGGAACGCGACTCACGTTGTCTACAGAGCTGATATTGGCATTGATATGTAAGGAGTTAAAATTGGTTTAAAGGATACTCGATGCTTTGACGGTCGCATTTATATTCGAGCATCATTAAATCTTGCACTCGGTAGAACAAATAGTGGACTAAAACGACATTTTACTTCAAGTATTTATTTAATATCGTTTCGTACATTCTAGGTTCATGCAGACGAACATTTTCCGCCTATATGAGAAGGTCATTTTAAAGGTCTGTTTACTCTAACTAAACTAAAAAATTATCAAAGAAAGGTGCTCTTACCAACTGAGCTAGAAAGCTCATATATGTTTGTTTGTCCTTGAAACCTTTTTCATTGCTCGATGGTCAGAAGCTACCATAACCTGACACAAACCCGAAGGATTACAAATAGCCGAAATGATACAGCTTCATACATGTAGAATAAAGCGTTCCAAACATGGAAACTGACCAGAAAGCTAACATTACACAATTATTTCCTATGTGACGCCATTTATTAATGTGAGCAACTTAATATTAAGAATACAAATGTCTACGACAAGTTTTGAATCATGTCATGTTGGAGGAGACGTCAATCTTTAAATTTTGTATGTGGGCAGGTTTGTTGGTCTTGAAAATCCGCCCACCCCCCGGGAGGGGGGGGGGGGGGGGCACTCTCATACACAAGTGCTACTTACCTGTGTACATCAACCTCTGAAATGCATCCATAATGGCGTATCGCACTTTTTGTTGACCCCACATTCTCAGTTTGTACTCATTGGCCCGTATTCACAAAGGAGGTTTGTACAAACCCCGGTTCAAACCGCGGTTTACATCTATGGAATGCCAATTGTAAACTGATAGAGAGAGAATGTAAATTCTTTACTTGTTATCAATGTTGATGGTACACATTCTCTCTCCATCAGTTTACAATTGGCATTCCATAGATGTAAACCGCGGTTTGAACCGGGGTTTGTACAAACTCCTTTGTGAATACGGGCCTTTGTGTTTGTCGTTGTTTATGTCTACTTGTTTTCTATTATATATATATATATAATGTACATTGTATTTATGTTTTTATGATGAATGGAATAAATTGAAATTGAATTGAACAACAGGTACACACGTCCCATTTCCGTCGCGCTCATCCCTTCTATTATTAACCCCTTGACTACGGGAACCAAATGTGTTGTGTACAAAGTCTACGGGAATTTCATAAACTCGTAGGGAACGGGTTAAAGGGATCTAGTAACATTGTCCAAATCCTCAAAAGCCAATTGGAATTCTTGAGGTTCCCCCATACACTGTTGTATTCGAATTAAGAATAGAAGCCTGGGACGGGTTTCGGTTCTTCGAATGATTAGTTTACAATATATTTACGATTTAAGTGTTCATCCACTGGATAGTCGTAACCGTGTACAAAGTCAGTACAATGAGTTAATTAATATCACTTTGCATGTTTGCTCATTACTCGGCAATATAATGTCCATATAACGTGACATTTTCACACAATACCCAGTAGACATATCAGATAACAACAATATACATTGCTTAAACCATTCATCATGTGTTGCACATGTCAACAAAGTTACCACATCCCTTTAAAAAATAAACATCGCTCTAATGATTATTACTATGTCTGTGCCCTATAGGCAATCCTTGGGCGTTGCAACTTGGAAGGAACCCTTTGAAAAAAAAAGAATTATGCACTACTTTTCACAGTTTTGGGTCGGTTTAACTTTAAATACTGATCGTCGATCATTATTTTAAACCCATCGTCATCAGCTTTAAGCTATGGACATGATGATGGTTTACAAGATGGTTTAAAGACACCTTCCAAAAGTCTCGTATATATCATTTTACACGATCTACGAATAATGGAGGTCGCAGGGTATCAACATTTCTCTTCTTCTTGATCCTCATCAACGTCTTGATTGCAAACCGATTGGGTACTAACTTTCCTTGCTTCGGCGAGGGACTCTTTCGGAAATGGAACGTCGCGTACAACTATTACACGCTTCACTTCCAATTACCGAACGGTGATACTTTAATCCTGATGTCCTCTTATATAGGTATTAAGGTATCGTCTTGTGGGTACCTTTCGGAAAAAGGATGTACACACCCTTCTCTTTTCGCAATTATAACTATTCGTTAGCTTAAAGTGTCCAGGCAAACCAAACGCATGTTATCTTCTGTTCATCTGTATTATTGTACACATCAAATATTTGTAAACCATTTGACCCAAACATATTTTGTATATTTTAAAACATTTTAGTTAATATTTGTCTCCATATTGCTAAGCCCCCACCTCTGAAAATCTCTCCAGAGTCAAATTCTATTGTTAACTGGTTGTGACATCATCAGCCATTCACTACCCAGTCACAAAGAAGTGACCTTCATCCATGCTGAGTGCCTAATCACAATAGCATCACACGGTTGAATAAAATACCAACTCACACACCTTCAATTTAAATTGCAGTTGCTATGTCAGAAGAAGAACACTGTCTAAGCTATTGTATGGAGGCATACAGGGCATGCTTTTGTGTGCATGTTCTTTTTGTACTTTCATCTTTTGTTAATTTCATGGTAGCTGACCAGTGATTGACAGATGATGTCATAACCAGTCAATAATAGAATTCACTCTGGAGGTTTTTTTTTAGGAGGTGGGGCTTAGCAACATGAAGAAAAATAAATGATAAAATGTTTTAAAATATACAAAACATATTTAGGTCAAACAGTTTACAAATATTTAATGTGTACACTAATACAGATATACAGAAGTCAACATGCATTGGGTTTGCACGGCCCCTGTTTAATCCAATAGTCTTCCTTCATTTTCCCCCCTGCTAACAAAACAAAGAATTATCCATTGCAAAGTCAGGACGTGGATGTCGACGAATTGGCCACGCAACAACAACAAAACAGAATACACCACCCCTCAAAACCGTTTATTTATTGTTAGCTTCTGGTCGTTTAGTTGGATACGACGTGGATTTGACAAATTTGGCGCCGTCCCAAAAAAAGAACCGAGATAGGTAATGAACAATGCGTGAACGTGGAGGCGTGGCCTAATCGTGACATCACCAATTCAACGTTGCATTCGAAAGCTCCGTAACAATACAGAATCAACCAATCGCCTTGCCACATATACCATGCATCTAACAACCGCCTGAAAAAAAAGAACCTTAAAAGGTGATTACACCCAAATGTATATTTTCACAACATGGCCACCTATATATGCAAAATGAAATGTAAAAAGAGTTCCCCCCTTCAAAAAAAAAAAACCGCTTAGCCTGCTTTACGGCATCAATTTTTATTTTGATCCATTCTATTATGTATTGATTGGATATCGAAAGGTTCGTTATTATTTTCGTTTCTTTTAACAAAGTCCTTTTGGATAAGAAATTATACGCACCATTTTCACAATTATTGGTAGGCTTAATGTTAAGTACTGAGGATTGATCATCGTCTGGAAAATTGTTTTCTTACAACATCAAAATAACCTAGAAAAATGTCACCTTTGTTCACGATGGTGTATTAAAGAAAACTTGTACTTTCAGGGAAATTCTCATTAGTGTTGCTTTCTCTCTTAACGTGCCAGGGATCTTAATGCTCTATGGCATTGGTGTGTATTGTAACTCGCAAAAATGCGAGCTTGGCTTCAAGGAGTTAAAACTTAGTTTAGTTTAGGTTATCTCAATTTCGCTCCCGAAATGATCACAATTCGTTTCCGATTGCCTGCAAAGTTGTAAACTAGCTTCGTTATAAAATAATTTGAATTTTAACATTGGCTGACATTCCTTTTAATTCGGGAAATACGACCTAAATAACATGATAATCTACGAGCGTCCCTAAAGAGAGTTTAAATACCAACCCCCTGTTAGGGGTCTTATATTATAATTGGATCGTTGAAGGATATTTCAAAAAGGTATTAACCACCTCTTTTCAAAAATATATTTATTGGATTTGGTAATTATTAAACACTGATACTGAAATCCAAGAAATCTCAAATATATCTTGTCAATCAAATTAATGTAGTAACGTGATACGATTCTAATTATTTTGCATCTTTGAAGGGTCTTTCGGAGTCTTATTAAACACCTCTATTCCAAAATAACTTTATTGTCCTTGGTCAGCTCAATTTTAATTAGTCGACACTAGTACTTTAAACCGAGATTCCTCTTCAAGTGATGTTTCTTATACAACGGCAAAATACAAGGGCGCATAAATCGTTATCTCCTACGTAATACCAATACGTATTTATGATTCTGTACAACTTTATGATGTTTACAAACATCTCAAAAGGGATGTGCGCATTACAAATTCCATTTATCAGGTAATCTAACGCCAACGCTCAATATTTTCTCTGACTGTTCTTCGCTGAAAGCTTGATTGAAAGTCCCCTGATTCCTTGATCTTAAAATCTTGCGTGTTTTGATGATGTGTCAATGCCCCCAAAAGGCCCAGTCCCATACTGACGATTTTCACGGCGAATCGCAACGAGTTGACGTTCGTCGAGAAAATCGCTTAGGTCGTGTTGCATCGTATTACATCGTATCGGTTCTTCCCCAAAACCATGGGCGTAGATCTGTCATTGATACCCATTCAACTGGGGGATGATCTATTCATTCATCCCCCCTGATGAATAGGTATTACGTAAGTCGCTACGCCCATGCCCAAAACCGTGGCTAAATCGAGTCGATTCGTTCTAGTAAATCGTTGCGAGTTGTTGCGAGTCGCCGTGAAAATCGTCAGTATGGGACTGGGCCTTAAGCGTTGGCGTAACATGTGGCAATTTCAAACGTGAACCGGGATCGGAGGAGTTGAGATTACCAACAACTGATCGATAGACTGATTGATTTATTAATTTATTGGTTTTTATGATTGATTGATTTATTGATCGATTGGTTGATTGATTGTGTGATTGATTGGTTGATTAATTGATTGATTAATTTATTGATTGATATATTGATTGATTGATCGATTAAGTTCTTTTTTAATTAATATGTATACATTTATTGATTCAGATAAATACTTAAGGACATATTGCTTATCAGTAATTATTATCTCTAGTTATCTATACGCTAAGTGGTAAACACAGCCCCTCAACTATACACACTAAACGATTAGCTTTTCGCGCTAATATTTAATTCACCTTATAACATCAAGATAAAGGTAATCGTTTTGAATTAGTCGGCCCACCATTTCAATTTAGAATTTGCATTATCTATTTCCTGGTGAATAACTGAGAAACTGTTAAACAAATAGGTAATTAATTACGTATGGAAAGCAACTTTAACGCATAACACTTGCAATGTAAGTAATCGTTGATAAACAAAGAACGCTAAAACGCTTTGACACGTGCATTATATTTGTTATGACTACAGTGAATGCATTGCACCTGTGTACGCCTCCGTGTATATATATTCCGCCTACGCGCAATTCTCACTACGTCATTCTCATTAATGTGTAAAATGTTGTTTATAAATCCCAATGCCTTTGTAAAAAGCCTTTGTAAAAAGTCCCCCAAATAGATTGCTGAAATTACCGCATAACCATGTGAACAAACAAAGGTAATTAGTTCCATCGATATATCGATAGGTAGTTCGGATTTGTAAATGAGATGCGCGTTGCTATCTTGCGAACGCATGGCGCACGGTGCTTATCAAAAGCCCGAAGGCCCGTAAGTGTTATACAGCGCGCACAAACTAGCCTATATTTCAAAATGGTGATTCGCGGTGTAGCATCCCCGAGCTTGCCGATCTTGAATAAACAACAGAGGGGAGGGGAGGAGAACGGTCAACGTTCGTGACAACGCAATCAATCAATCCAACACCAAACGACGCGTAAAATGGTGTTATTTCTTATGTGGAATCACCCGCGGCAATCAAACTAAACCGAACACAAAAAGTAACTACCCCTTTAAACAGTTGCTAATACGTTCATAACCAATAATTGTGTCAATATGTCATTTTACAACAATAAATCCACACTTGTTAAGTACATTTTGTGTGAAAATCAGGGATATTCATCACTTCATGGCTGAATGAGCACAGATTAAAGACACAATGTCCCAATTTAAAAAGTCACAAGAACTTGCGCATGGCTGTACTTTGTTGCGAAACAGCACGCGTGGCTGAATGCGTTGATTATGGTTTGTGAAACAATGCTTTTTGATATTTCATCCATTTAGAGTTTTTTATGGCACATGTGTTTAAATGCATTCATTGCAATTGGAAACAGTGCAATTTGAAAATTCTCAATACTAATAAACTGCAATAATAATATTACTTTTGCGAATTTGGAAATATTGCAGTTTTACTCAACCATGGATTAATGGTTACCTCTTATTTTTACACGTTGTTTTCCTCACAACCATAGAAATATCTTGGCGAAACAAAATCTTGAAAAAGGATTCTTAGTTATACAATTATGAGCAGTTGTTTAGGTGGTAGTTCCTTGTTGTGTTCGGGTTATAAAAAAAACAACATTAATTTATCGAATGAATTCTAAAAGTGTTGAAACGTGGAAAACTCTTTTCGTTGTGTTTCATTTATATTCGCCAAAACAGTCAGTATATAGCAAAATGTGAAGTTCCATTCGTTGCCCATACACGCGAAACGGAACCGAATTAAAAGTATCCTAGTAGTCCATTCCGAATTTGGTCCGCATTATTTCATATCCTTCCAGTATCTGTCAGTACCTTCTAAAAATGTTGAAACGTGGAGAACTCTTTTCGTTGTGTTTCATTTAGATTCGCCAAAACGGTCATTATATAGCAAAAATGTGAAGTTCCATTCGTTGCCTATATACACGTGAAACGGAACCGAATTAAAAGTATCCTAGTAGTCCATTCCGAATTTGGTCCGCATCATTTCATATCCTTCCAGTATCTGTCAGTACCTTCTAAAAATGTTGAAACGTGGAAAACTCTTTTCGTTGTGTTTCATTTAGATTCGCCAAAATGTGAAGTTCCATTCGTTGCCCATACACGCGAAACGGAACCGAATTAAAAGTATCCTAGTAGTCCATTCCGAACTTGGTCCGCATCATTTCATATCCTTCCAGTATATATGTTAGTACCTTCCGGATTGCAAACGGATGAGATGCGCTATAGTGGGACTATACCATTACCAGAAGGCTTTTCCTATTTATACAACATTGAATTGGTAGATGTCATGTGCATCCAAAGACCCTTTTTTAATCGTAAGTAATAAACGCATACAACGTGAAACTGAACACTGATGCTTTTCCCTGAGGTCATAATTTTCTTGTAAGTATTTTCAATTAATGGGAATGAATATTCTCATTTGTATTATACAACTGAATATAATTTGTTGTTGTTGTTATACAACGTCTCTTTTCATCCATACAGGCTTGTATATTATATAGCTAGAAGGGCATTACCTGAAGAGTACTTCAATTTCTTAAAAATAAGCGTTTAAAAAAGAAGCAACAGTTCGTAGCGTTTAATTTTGCGTCTCGTCCCTGTGCGCTTTGTAACGTGTGTGTATTATATTAAAGAATTATGGACAAACACCGGATTATATAACGTAATAAGAGACAAATTGAGTATTAAACAGTATATTTTTAGAACAATGTTTTATTGAAAATTATTATTTTTAGGGAAAAGAAGGCACAGTCCGCTGGATGATATTTAATGCACGGATTAGTGGGGAAAGGAAACTTAACACCAGAAACGTCTCTCATTTAGATCTCAAATAAAAATTTAAAAAATAACATAACATTTAAGCAGATTAATGTTTATTTATAAGCTTTATTGTGAAAGTATATTTCGTAAGCTGAGTGTGTTTATGGTTATATTAACAAAGATATCAATATCATAACGCGACAAATATTTGTGGAAATAACATGTTTACCATCACTTTTTTGTCAATTAAAGAAGTTAAGTAAGATTATTATACCCTCACTCACTCTTTCTTTCCTTTTCTCTCTCTCTCTCTCTCTCTCTCCCACTCTTCTTTCATAACATCTCATTCTTCTTCGGTTCGTCTTTGATTAGTTCTGTTGTCGTTTCCCTACCTACTTCTCTTTCTTCCTCCCCAACGCAATTTCTTAGCTTCCTTCACATTTGTATTGTTACGAACTTGTTAATCTAATAATTACTCATACATCCTAAATATTATTTGAGAATCCAAAATTGCACAATCATTGCTTTTTAGTAGATCTTTCTGTTTCGAATATGTTTTCCTTTATTTTGTAAATGATTATAATTTACTTGTTGTTTTTGTTGGAAACGAAAATAAATTGAAAGAAGTGAAAAACAATCCTTTTTTCAAATTATGTTTTATTGCGATCTAGACAAGATATGAACGTATTAAGCCCTCCGCACACAGAGCCGACTCGATCCGATCCGACAAGTTTTCAGTCAGACTAGAGTCGGTTTTGCTCGGTCGTAGCCGATTCGACATGTTGAATCGGCCTCGAATGATTTCCGACTGGCTCTTGACCGGCAAAACAGGAGTCCTGAGGCAACGCATACTGAGCTGAACCGACTGAAAACCAGTCGGATCGGGTCGAGTCGGCTACATATCTATGTGTGCAGAGGGCTTTACTCTCCCTCTCGGTCTCTCTCGATCGATGTTCTCTATATTTCTGTTCATATCAATTTCGTTCGTAATCTCTTCTTCCTTACCCCATGACCCTCTTTTCCATTCTGTTTATTGAATTGCCTTCTACCATTGTCTATCTCGTAATCTAAATATTATGTAAATAAAGTGGTTGTCCGAATTTCCCTCATCTTTTTTTCTCGCTCTGATGTGATATAATGTGTCTGTGGTTGTGTGTGTGTGTTAGTGTGTGTGTGTGTTCATTTTTAAATTGTTTAAATGTAAGTGATTATACGGTGTGCGAGTAGCCTACATGTATGTATGTACCTACGTATCACTGCTCAGTACAAGCGATTTTACTGATTATTTTTATTTAGCAAAAACAACACCGCTATTCTGGCTAAAATTGTTTTGGATCATGATTTTGTTTGCCTTTGTACATTGTCCCCTAGATGTTATAACGGGATACCAATGATTTAGCAGATTTACTTCAGATACAAAAAACAACAAAACAATGCAAGAATCATCAGAGACACCGGAAAAGAGTATATATAATCATAAACATAATTCTGAGTCGGAAGTGAGGAAAACGGTCTTCTTGGTAAAAAAAAAAATCAACTTCCTACCAAACACCGAAGATATTCCGGTCAATATTCAATGCGTCGAATACAATAAACCGACGTGCTTGGAAAATAGGTCATCAGTGAAATGTATATTTTTTTCCCTGCTAAATAAGGAATGTACCTAATAATATCTAAGCTAGCCAGAAGTTGGTCGTCGCCGGAAGCAAGTTGCCTTAACTCTGAAACAATTCGATCTATGTACAAACACGCATTCTCTATAGACCCCAGTCCGATATAACTTCCCTCTCAGTTATCATAGGGTTAACCCGCAACATGCCGTGGTCATCTTGCGTAGCTCTGATCGAGCTTGGCGCGCGTTTTGAATGGTGCGAATTCATATGCAGCACCGGAGGTGAACGACTTAAAGGAGGAAATTGCCATTGATACCTGCATTACAATTATAACGTCAAGTCACGTTGGGAGTCACATGATACGACAAGTGTCCCTTCTTTTGTCTTCTTCATCTTGTTCTTGAAGCGGTGTTTTGAAAATCAGGCCAAGGACACTCTAATAATAGTCTACTTCCGATTTCAAACAGTTTGTGAACGCGTGCGTACATATGTTTGTGTTCATGTGCGCGCGCGTGTGTGTGTATGCATTGTATATGTAGGCGTTGGTATGTTTGTGTGTGTGTTCGTGCGTGTTTATGCATATGTGTGTGTTTTGTTTTTGTTTGTATTGGAAGATGAAAAAAGAAGTCACTAAAGATTTGTTTTTAAAGGAGAGGAAGCACACACACACACACACACACACACACACACACACACACACACACACACACACACACACACACACACACACACATCCGTGGTGTGTTGGGTATGTATATGTTTGTATAAGAGCGTGAGTTTGTACAGTGTGAATGTGAGGGTGTATTCTTAATAGTCGTGACCTAGAAGAATCGTGACCCGATCTGAAAGAGTCGGCATTACTGTACTTGTATAATCTTGATTGATTTGTTGTAATATTATGTCTATACATGTATTTTGATTGTGTTTAGTTGTTCACATGATCTCTTGTTAGAATTGCCTGTTTGACTTGCATAACATGCTATTTTCTAATCTTTTAAAAAATCAATTGATGAGTTATTGTTAATAATTATTGTACATTACAATAATTATGTTAAATTGGTAAATAAATTCAATTCAATTTACAATGGCTTTGTAAACGCGACGGTAGTGGTGTTCGTTCCATCTTGCCTGCGGGTCCCCTTCTGCCTCCTCTTGTTCATACCCGGAAGAAAACTTTGCGTCCCAGTATACCCACAATCAGTGTATAACACATTGTCACACAGTGTGAACACATTGTCTCACCGTGTTCTCACCGTGAACATACTTTTAATTTGACCATTTTTATAGTGCTAACGCTGATCATACTATTAATATGCTAAGAACACAACGCGAGCACACTGTGATACACAGTTTAAATACACCGTTGAGCACAAGTGAACGCAGGGTTTATAACAGTATACTTTTATATATACGGAGTGCCTAGAGTGTGTTTACACTGTGTTACAAATTGTGGAACACAGTGAGTTCACACTATAATACACTATATTAAAATGTATTTCAGGTAGAAAATATCTTATCACTGCCTCGTATTCCGTGTCTCCATTTATAGCATTTAGACTGAGCTGAATACAGTGGCCTCCGCAGGCGTCCGTGCAAATGGGCGCAAGTCCGAGTATTTGCGCGCTAAAATAAAATTACTCGTGTTCATGTTTATTAGCAGTTGTACGTGGATATACTGACGGCACGTGCAATCGCTCGCAAATCACGCGAATGTTATCGAGCGCAATCGTGCGCAAAACGGGGGTAACTTGCACCAAAGACTGTAGAATTACAAGACAGATCACTGGCGGTCGCGCAGCGATGTCCCTTCAAACAGAATGAATATTCAAATCGAGCTAAAGAGAAAGTTGGGTACACCCAGAGGTTTGGGTACAGTACTGAATCTTGTTTATTTTAATTAATTAAAAAAACATTTAAACATTATTGTCGATGAGCTTTTTTGGAACAAATGTTCCCTTTGTTAGTATTAATTTAAACAAAAGTAAGGATCAGAACGTACTTACTTAAACTCGGCAAATTCAGGCTAGTATGACGATTGAACATCAGCTTATCTCCAAGTTGAGTACACCTGGGGGACACATTGTTTTTCTAATTCAATATTGTCTTTGTATATGTAAAAATATAAAAAAATTATTTTCGATGAGCTTTTAGAGATTTTCACTCACATTTTTGAAATAAAGAATTGTTAAATTCACAGATCTCGAACGTGCACAATAAGCAGGCAATGGCATATTTGGATATTTGCATATTATCACGCACACTGTCTGGAATATCGACTTTGTTCTTCCCAACATGATACTGCTTTGTGGAATAATTGACCAATGATAACTGCGTATGTGTGCGCATTATAAAATCGGTGCGCTTAGTCAGCTGATTTATTTCCGAAAATAGTGTTGTTGCTAGGCTAAAAATAGCCGAGTCATTCACATTAAGCCAGCAGCAACAACAACAACTGTAACAATAAATATGTGGAAATGAAATGAAATGAAATGAAATGAAATGAAATGAAATGAAATGAAATGAAATTTATTAATATCCTTTCACCCTTAACAAGGGTATTGAGGATAACAATATAAGAAATGTATCATTGAATAATGTCACATGGTTATATACAATATGTACAAAGTATAATCATATAATATTTACAAAGTATAATGAAAACATCTAATATTTACAAAGTAATGTTCTCTAATTGTAAGTTTGTTATAAATTTATATGCAGGTGATGTAGTAATCAATAAATTAATTAAAGGCACTAAATGAATTAGTTAAAAATTATTTCAGTTTCAGATTTATCACTGTGAAAATCTAAAATTTTAGATTTTACACTTAATGTTTGATTTTCAATATTGAAATTCAAGCAGTGATAATTCTTTGTCGTATGTACAATAATATACAAAAATATACACAATATTTATTTAAATCTGTCCATAATGATGCTGCAGAATTTGGATAGCTTCAACAATGTCGACGGCAAAGGGGAATTAAACAATTTATACATTTTGATAGGGGAACCCCCTGTGCAATTTGCATTGTGACGTCATGACTGTAATTGCGCGCATTAACCGAGGACATCGCGCGCTGCCCATTCACTTTGTACAAGAAAATTGTCCAGTGGTCGGTAGTAAATGCGACTAAAGCCCGGCGCAGACAGAACCGACTCGACCCGATCCGACTGGTTTTCAGTGAGGCTAGAGACGGTTTCGCTCAGTCGTAGCCGATTTACCATGTTGTATCGGCCTCGAATGATCTCCGACTGGTTCTTGACCGCCAAAACATGAGTCATGAGGCAACGTATATACTGAGCTGAACCGACTGAAAACCAGTCGGAACGGGTCGAGTCGGCTCTGTGTGCGGATGGCTTATTGCACACAAGAAGCGGCTTACGGCTGAGGCTCCTGTAAGCTTGACTATATTCTTTCCCCAGTCGTTTTTTGACAGTCAGACTTGATGGCTTACTAAAGGGCTAGGTCTCCATACAATATTGTTCAAAGGAACGTGTTTACGACATTTGTAACTGTTTTTATGTGTTTAAGTATTTTCTTTTATACACACATATTATGTAAACGTGATATGTTCATGAACCTCGCATTTGAAACACGAGATGCGTGTTATTCCTAGAGTGTTTTACTGAGTATTTATCAAGGTACGTGATTTATACACTTGTTTCTTTTTTCCTTGACGAGTCATATCTATTTCTTTGCCCGCGTACAACCCCAGCCACGTTTCGCACAATTATGCGAAATATAATATTCTCTCTTCACAAATTACGTGAAGGGTTTTTCATCCCCCCGCTTTTATTCGAAACAAAAGAATGCATTTAACTTTAAAGGGATAGTACAGTTTTGGTCAACTGAATTTTAGTAACCAAAACTTGTACCATAACATTACAAAGTAATAGTTATAACTCCACCATGCTTGAAAGGTATACAAAATTACAAACGACTAAGTAAAAAGCCTGTTATCATTAAAAAAAATAGCTGTTTAAACACAGAGGGCCGCTCTATAAAACGCATTGGTTTAAATCATTTTTAATAACAAATTGTGCATGTGAGTTTTGTTGAAATAATGATTAAATAGAGAGATCATCAGATCATCAACAACAATTTTAAACCTCTTTTGTAAAATGTTGAAAAAGTGGAAGCATTTTATGTTATTATTCTTAAATCATCGAATAAACCTGGGGCCCCATGTACAGTATATTCCGATTGGATATATTTATTGATATTTTAAGCTGTTTCTGACCGATTTTGATCAAATAAAGGTTTATTCTGTCATTAAAAATTGTATGTTCTTTCAAATTTGACACTCAGTTTTTCATTTCCTGACAACACAAAAAAAAATCTTGAAGCGCCCTCTATACCAAAACCGAACTACCCCTTTAACAACGTCCTCCCCCTTTCTTCCGTCGCATAGTATTTACAGTTTATAGCATATTGTTAGCGATTACATGTTCCTATATTTTCTCCAGTACACCTATATTTGTCTTCAAATAGTAATATTATGCGATCCTTAGGGTACACGGAGGGTTCAATTCTGCGCGTGGATAATACAATTTCCGGAAAAATGGCGATAACAGTTTTGGCGGGGAGGCTCACGTTTCATATAACTGTTGATAATTATCCGAGTATCCATGACCATTTTTGCGCCAAATTGGGCCGTGTGTTCCCGCGAGTTGAAACAAATCCATAAAATCCACCGAATTGTATGCAGCAATTTAATAAACCCGAGCAACAACAACAAATGTCCTTATATTGTTATGTCAATTACACTTGTCTTCCTTCTTCTTATAATCTTTTAATTGTTCCCCATTGTATCATTCTGTTTGTTCTAATAAATGGATCTTATTTCCTATAAATTGATCATTATGATTTTGTTTACCTATTTTGTGAGCCTTGTCCAAATCTGTCCTTTTCTCCTCCCTTTTTTTCTTCTTTCTAATTAGTATTTCGTATACGCTTTCTCATTTCCTGTAGATTGCATTGATTTATGTTTATAATGGTATATATGAAAATACTGAATACTTCCCATTGTAAAATATCATTACATTTTAAGGAAATGTGACAATATAATACATAGTTGCGCAAGTCTTGGAAATGAGTGTTTGTATCACGTCAGCATGCGTTTAGTATGTTTGTTCTCTCTCTAAATCCCCTCCGTATTACCCCCTGTATATTGTGCTCTCTCTTCCCTTTTCTCAGTTTTTCTTCTCCTCTTCTTCCCCCCCCCCCCCCCCCCCCTCTCACTCTCTCTGGTTAAAGGGATAGTTGAGTTCTGGTAGAGAGAGTACAGTTTTAGTCAAACTGAATTTTAGTAACCAAACCTGCACCATTACATTACAAACTAATAGTTATGATCCACCATGCTCAAAAGGATAAACAAAATTACAAACGACTAAGTAAAAAGCCTGTTTTCATTCAAAAAGAGCTGTTTAAAGTAAAGAGGACGCTTTCAAAAAACGCATTTGTTTAAACCATTTTAAATAAAATATTGTGCATGTGATCATGGTGATGTTTCGTTGAAATAGTGGTTAGATAGAGAGATAATCAGCAACTATCTAAAAACCTCTTTTGAACATTTTTTGAAAGAGGAAGCATTTTAAAACAAATTTTAACGGCTGGTTCAAAATTATCGAATACTTGTGTGGGCCCCACATTTATTACAAATGGTTATGTTTATGGATATTTCAGCTGTTTCTGAACCGATTTTGATCAATAAAGTTTATTCTGCCATTAAAACTGTATGCTCTTTCAAATTTGACACTCAGTTTTTCATTATCTCACAAACAAATTATTTTGTGTAGCGCCCTCTCTACCAAAACTCAACTATCCCTTTAAGTCAGCAACTTCTATTTTCTTCTCTCTCCATCTCTGCCCTTCTTGAACATTATATACAACATGTTTTATAATTCGCTCTACATACATGCTGTATGTTTGTGTACTTTAACGTGTTGTTGTTCGGAATAATTGACTAATATCATGTAATATTGATTATTATCAATTCTGCCCTTTTTTTATACGTATTCCTAATTTGGGACCGTGAATTCAGTCACCTGGGAAGGTAATTAGCATAATTGCAACGGTAAAACGGTCTCGTTTGTAACTGTCATAAATGTTCCCGGTCTCATTCAAATAATGCATGCTCGAGATTGTCATTTCTAAAGGCCCGGTCACATATCACCGGATAGCGTAAACGGATGCCCGACGAATAGAACATTTGCGAAATCATATTATCCTGTGGTGAAAGTCGTCTCCATTGCTTCATGCACAAATCATTCTGCCGGATTGAACAACGTACATCGCCTGACAAGGAACGGACAAGAAACGTATACGAAAGGAGACGAACGGATTAAAAATGTTACTCTCCGTCGGGCATCCGTTTACGCTATCCGTTGATATGTGACCGGGCCTTAATTAGTGTAATGTAACTTTATCTCTATACTGCTATTCAAATACATCGATACGACTGTAGTGAAATGATGGGACCACTTTTGTTATTGTCAGATGCATTTTGTCTTTTAACTCATGGTAAATTCTAGTATATTACATCCCATCAGTTAAGTGCTCGGGTCTGGGAATAGCCGAGGTGTAATAATATGTTGTTGTTGTTATTTTATTATTTTGGCGTTCATTCAAAATGAATATTTACCGCCATAATACTTAATTATTATTATTATAATTTTTTTTTTCTCCAATCATTTTTATGAGTTTCCCTACTTCATGCTGCCTGTCCATCGCTCAAATCCGGACCTAACAGTGCATCATCTGGTCAGTCCGGCACAGTACATCGTGTAATAATACATTTATTAGACTATGGGAATCAGGGGTGGATCTAGCTTTTTGCTAAGGGGGGTTGGATCTTGCTTTTTGCTAAGGCGGGCGGGGGGGGGGGGGGGGGTTGACCCAATGACGATGCGGATACTGTTTGGGTCTGGACACATGATGGCGTTTTCTATGCACATCACATTTTTACTTGGCAGCCCAAGGGGCGGGGGGGGGGGGGGGGGGGGAGGAGGTTAAACCCCCTAACACCCCCCCCCCCCCCCCCCCCCCCCGTAGATCCGCCACTGGGAATAAGTGAACACTCATTATATTGTTATTATAAGTAGTAGTATTATTATAATAACACGTTCAATGAACGTCGGATTATCACGACTATGATAATTATATGACATATATATACGAACAGCAATAATGCTACGTTACACTTTTTCATACACAAATAGCTTCACCTACTCTCTTAATGCGAAAGAGTGGATTCTCCGCTCTAGCTGTCGAGTGACATGCGTTTCAACTCTGAAAAGAGTTGAAATCGACCTCTGAAAAGAGTTGAAATCGACGCCGCCGCGTGTTGAATAGGCGTTCGCGATAGTATAAGTATGAGTTACCGTTTCAACTCCGAGAGCGAGTTGAACAAAAATCGAGACACAGCCACTAAGGCAGCCAATCAGTGATCATCTTTGAGTCACGTCACGCGCGCGATAAGGACAATTTAATTCGATGCGGGAATTGTTTGCACCGCTGTACTATACTAGCTCGCTCTTCGTCATCATTTTGGACGTCGGAGATCGAAGATTTAGGAGATCGAAATCACATTCAGACGGTTCTATAATAAAGGAGAACTCAGTGAGGACTTCCGCAAAACACTTGAGGTGAGTTTTTATCATGATTTAAGTTTATACTTAGACAAATCAATCTTTCACTTTCGGCTTTCATTTATACGCCAATTTGCAATCAAAACGCAAACGTTACGGCGCGCACCAATGTAAGTGCGCGCGTGTGTGTGTGTGTGTGTGTGTGTGTTTGTACACGGGTGTGACTTGTCAAAAATGATGGTCAAGCGATTAAATAGTTGAAACATAATTCCCTTGCAACATGTTCAGGTAATTAGTATACTGAAATATTCTCTAAGTTCTAAGATTATAGATGAACAGAATAATCGGGTGAAAACTGACCTCATCTTGCAAATTATCCTCAATATCTTACTGGTGTTCAGGGTGGTTTCTTTCAATATTATAGACAGTGATACTCTAGCCTAGTGCGCGTAGTGGAATACCAAACCGGCTCGTTTTTATTGCTGAATATATCCAAATAGTCTAAAGACTTCATCACTTATTCACCATATCAACTTCACTATATAATTTAATATTTCCTTGGCTTTCATACCAGCCATATTTCCAAGCACATAACCCATTCCTTGAGTTATAATTTAATCAAAATCCACAACTAGCAAACACAATTACACTAAACGCGCGCGCGCCGATCACTCACAGAGACAGTCACAGAGTCCGTTTCAAGTAAATTCATGCACAAATTCCTTACAAATTCCCTTATTTGTAGCTCATCTATACATAATACATCAATTCATATATCAAGCCTTCTTAACAATTCAATTATCTATCATATAAGCTATAATTTATCTCATACTTCTCCATTTAAATAACAGAAAACTACAAATAAAGGTTGTTCCTAATCAATTACTGGCTCCGGAAGATGCTCATGAATATGCAAATGAGCTTTATGCGTAATTTGCATAGCATGTGTTTTGGAGTCGCTATAAGTGGAACTACGGTAATAAACATGCTAAGTTCTAACCTTTGAAAGCAAAGTATCGCTTCTGAACTATTCACATACTTTGTAACAAATATCAATCTTAACTATCCGGTATATAACATTGTCATATCATTTGACAATAAAGAGGAATTTAATAAACAATTTCAGAAAGCTTTGTAACAAACGTTTATACCCGTATGCCTACGCAAATATCTGTGTTGTGCGTCGTACAATTAACGCAGCGCTATGTCAACTGCACTGTCGTTCTAAATGCAATACATCAACAACAACAATACGACACTCATTATTCAACTCATCATCATGATCATCACAAGAATCATATCGAATCAGTAACACTGTCAAGTAGTCAACACTAATCTATAACTTTACCTGGTTTGTGAATTAATCCATTCTTGTTAATCTTCCGTTTCGAGCCAAAGTTTAAGTTCAAATGTAAGTGTTGCAAGTCTTAATTACAGATATAATTATATACGCGCCGTGGCGCATATATATAATTATTAATTAAATACCTTGGGTACTGTATTACATTTCTTAAATGTGTATTTCTAAGGTAAATGTTCCTCTCAAATATGTTTAGGCCTTTAGGCCCTATGTAGGTAAACTGTCCCTTTTGGAGGTCTGCATTTGTTTTGATCTGTCAGCAGTGACGTAGCGTGGTCGGACTGATTGGGGGGGGGGGGGGGGGGGGGGGGGCACACCTTATGTATTTCTTTGTTTTTTTCAAAAAATGTCCCCTTATGTTTTCTATTGTTTGTTCAGAATTATTGGGGGGGGGGGGGGCACGTGCCCCCCCCCCCCCCCCCGTGCCCCCCTGTAGCTACGCCACTGTCTGTCAGTCACCATACATTTTTAATGGTTGTACAAATGATTTTTTTTTGTTCTCATATTTTCATTTGATTGCAGATTTGATTGTTGAATTATCACCCACCGACACACACTGCATCCCAGATGAACGACAGTTGGGATCAAAGGGATACCCGATGACACACCCAGCTGCAACATAAACGTAAGCAGTGTGCCAGCCTACAATAGAATGAAGAAAGGCAACCGCGCAGATAAACTAGACATGCACGAAGACGAGCGATACAAGTGCGAAGCCGACAGAGACAACCGTCAAGACGAGCAAAACGACCTCGAAGATGAACAAAGGCGAGCTAAGCAGCCGCAAAGACCAGCGAGACAAGTGCCAAGATAACAGAGACGACCAGCAAGACGACCACGAAGACAAGCGAAGATGAGTAAGACGACCACGAAGACGAGTGAAACAGTCGCAAAGATGAGCGACACAAGTGCCTAGATGACAGAGACGACCAGCAAGACGATCGAGATGACCACGAAGACGAGCAAAGACAAGCACGAAGACGAACAGGCAGCCGCAAAGACGAGCGAGACAACCGCAAAGAAAACGAGTGACTCGAAGACCAGCGAAGCAACCGTGAATGCGGCTTCGACAGTAACCTTGACGAAACCAACTTCAGTGAACCGAACACCAGCTTTCAGAGTCCGTGCAGAGCTGACACTTATTGCTAGCCCAACGATCATGGCGTTCGCGACACAGGCCACAACCCGGAGGATATGCGATTGTGATATGGAATGTGAACGTTGAACTGCATGGTTTGGTTGAATTTTTGTATAAAATATAAACTTGAAATTACTTTTCAAAAGGAAGAAGTTTTGTCACCTTCCTTGCTCATGAATCCATATATTTTAAATACATAGGCCTACAAGAACATGCCTGTAGTAGTCACCAACCTTCTACAATGGCCACTTTTCTAGTTTTCAGTAGGTGGTCACTATACACATGTTTGACTGTGTACTACTGTAGCTCAAGACATTGCTGCCCCCGAAGCCAGAATCAATCCAATTTTGATACAGATCTGCCTATGCCTATGTGAGGGGCCAGATTAAATCCAGGAAACATGAACATGTCCCTATTTAAAGGCTTTAACTATGATATTAAAATGTCCTGAATATAGATCAATTATCTGCCAACTGTTTCTTACCTTTTGCAAGGTGGTGTGATAATTTGTTAGGTATAATGCATGAAGAACAATTGTTTTTTTTTTTAATCGAATTAACTTCCAATGTGAAGAAAAAAAGACTTCTTAAGATTGGGATGAACATTGCTTGGGCTAAAACGTGATGTTTAGGACTTGGGCCCACTGTTTTATGAAAGGCTGCATGATTATGTTGTTGTATATAAGTATTATTAGGTGGGCTGTACATCATACAGACCACCTCATAATTTCGTTAGAATTGCCTTTATTAGGTGGGCTGTACATCATACAGACCACCTCATAATTTCGTTAGAATTGCCTTTATTTATTTATTTATTTATTATTATTATTCTTTATTTTTCTTATTTCCAATCACTTTTTTGTTACCACGATAACTTGAAAATGGCTCAATCAAGTGCCTTGAAATTTGGCACACATATATATAGGCATATGGACAAAGCAAAATAAGGTTTTGAACCCTGACCTTGACTGATGACGTCATCTAGGCGCCATTTTGTAAAATTTTCTGAATATCTTCTCATGATCATATCTTCATAACGAAAAGTTGTTTCTCATTCATATTTATCATGATCAAGGTCAATATCCGTCCGGTCAATTTCAGGTCAAAAAACGCGCGCGCATGCGTACGTGCGCGCGTCAGCGCGCGCGCAAAATTTTAAAATGTTCAAAATCGTCGCAAATTCATTTTGGATACGTTTTAGGCCATTTTAAGCATTTTACGAAAAAACGCGCACACGCGCATGCGCGCGCGTTTTCGCGCGTACTGGCATTTTGCAACATAGAATCGCCGAATTTTCTCTGTTATCATATTTAGCCCATCTTTCCAAGCATTTTGATACCTTGTTCACCTTTTTCTGACTAGTAAAAACGCAATGAGCTTCCGTTCAAGAAACATGTCCGTGCGCGCGAGCTCTTGTAATACATAGCATATATGGGCAAAAACATGCCTATACAAAATTCATTGTAACTCTTCAGAATGGATGGGAACTCCCAAGTTTTTTTTCATATTTGGATAGATTATGAGTCGGAGATATGATTTCATGTCTCATTTGACCCTCAATTAACTCATGGCGTCATCATAATGGCCTCCGAACTCAAAATTTCAATTTGCATATTATGACGTCAGCATATTTTTGGAAAATTGATTGTATCTCTGTAAATGTTGATCGATTTTCTTCCAAATTTTGATATGTTCTAGCTGAGACAATTCTCTACAAATGTGATAATCACAATTTTTCATTTTGACAAAGGCATCATGGCGTATTTTTGCGATTTAAGGAGGCATGTCATTTTTTAACATTTTGCGTGTATTCTCTATGGGACATGACTTTTTTTCAAAACTGGATTCTACATTCCCGTCTTTCGCGACCAATATCTTCTTCGTTTTAGCTTCGTTTACGCTGAACTTCGAGTATGTTGTAGCTGAGACAATAAGCTATCTCAAATGAGCCCTTGATTATGTCTTTAATTTTAGTTCGACCAGCCCACCTATACTTGTTCTAAACAAGTATTACAATTCTAGTTATTCTTTATTTTTCTTATTTCCAATCACTTTTTTGTTACCACGATAACTTGAAAATGGCTCAATCAAGTGCCTTGAAATTTGGCACACATATATATAGGCATATGGACAAAGCAAAATAAGGTTTTGAACCCTGACCTTGACTGATGACGTCATCTAGGCGCCATTTTGTAAAATTTTCTGAATATCTTCTCATGATCATATCTTCATAACGAAAAGTTGTTTCTCATTCATATTTATCATGATCAAGGTCAATATCCGTCCGGTCAATTTCAGGTCAAAAAACGCGCGCGCATGCGTACGTGCGCGCGTCAGCGCGCGCGCAAAATTTTAAAATGTTCAAAATCGTCGCAAATTCATTTTGGATACGTTTTAGGCCATTTTAAGCATTTTACGAAAAAACGCGCACACGCGCATGCGCGCGCGTTTTCGCGCGTACTGGCATTTTGCAACATAGAATCGCCGAATTTTCTCTGTTATCATATTTAGCCCATCTTTCCAAGCATTTTGATACCTTGTTCACCTTTTTCTGACTAGTAAAAACGCAATGAGCTTCCGTTCAAGAAACATGTCCGTGCGCGCGAGCTCTTGTAATACATAGCATATATGGGCAAAAACATGCCTATACAAAATTCATTGTAACTCTTCAGAATGGATGGGAACTCCCAAGTTTTTTTTCATATTTGGATAGATTATGAGTTGGAGATATGATTTCATGTCTCATTTGATCCTCAATTAACTCATGGCGTCATCATAATGGCCTCCGAACTCAAAATTTCAATTTGCATATTATGACGTCAGCATATTTTTGGAAAATTGATTGTATCTCTGTAAATATTGATCGATTTTCTTCCAAATTTTGATATGTTCTAGCTGAGACAATTCTCTACAAATGTAATAACCACGATTTTTCATTTTGACAAAGGCATCATGGCGTATTTTTGCGATTTAAGGAGGCATGTCATTTTTTAACATTTTGCGTGTATTCTCTATGGGACATGACTTTTTTTCAAAACTGGATTCTACATTCCCGTCTTTCGCGACCAATATCTTCTTCGTTTTAGCTTCGTTTACGCTGAACTTCGAGTATGTTGTAGCTGAGACAATAAGCTATCTCAAATGAGCCCTTGATTATGTCTTTAATTTTAGTTCGACCAGCCCACCTATACTTGTTCTAAACAAGTATTACAATTCTAGTTGTAATTGTTTTAATGGTAACTTACAAGTTTTAATTTTTCGTTTGCTTCTCCAAAATTGTATACTATCCTGTTAAATTATTGCCCAACGGTTGGTCCCCAACATGTATTCCTATTGGATGTATTTATGAATTTTAGACCTGTTTCTGAACAGATTATTATGAAACAAAGTCCGCACTGTCTCTAACATTGTGTGCCATTTCACATAGTTGTTCATTATCTCACATATTGATAAAAGGGCCCTGTAAAGTAAACCAAAACTAAATTATTCCTTTAAATGTATTGTGATAATGTTACAATTTATATACAACTGTTCTTGAAACTTGTGATGAACATTGTATTACTGGTGACTGATTATATTACTGAAATGGCAAGCAGCCCTTTAATTGTCCTAATTCCTTAGCAGAACTAGAGGGTTGACTGTGAAAGGAAACAAAATAATATCTCTGCATGTGCAAAACGGTTTAACTGGCCACCAGTAGTCTTTGTCTTTTTAGACTAACCAATATTGAAATCATCTTGTTCTGAAACATGATATTACTAAGGTAATTAGATTTCCCAAGTTGTGTTGTATTGCAAATATCTCTTCACACATTGCTGTTTTGCATGAACTTGTAGATTGTTTGATGCTTGTGTGTTTATATATATATATGTACAATGTGTATTTTAATGTTTATATTTCAAATTGAATTAAAAGGAAATTAAAATTTCTTTAATCAGGAAAGTTAATATGTCTTAGAAAGTTTAGAATTGAAGTAGAAGAGTGAATACAGTGTAACCTCGTTACAAAGAGCTCTGATAAAACAAACCATTTATAACAAAGTCATTTTGCTTGTCCCAGCCGTTGTTTAAAAAAAAATGTTTTAACCCTTTGTTTTATAACAAGGTGATTGTCTTAATCGCAAGGATCTTTTTGTAAAGAGGTTTCACTGTAGCATAATGTTGTTGTGTACCCCATACAAACAATGTATGCCCAATGGGCAGTGGTTCACCTTTTGTTTTCACTAAAACATGAGGGCAAGGCAAATCATTCTATTCTATTGCTAGTACATTGTTTTTGTATGTTATTTTTCGAGGGGAAAAAAGATACAATCAATTACCTTGTTAATACCCTAAAATAGTTTTGCAAATTATTGTTTTGATTTCCTTTGGGGCTCATTCCAGCAAAATGTGAACCATCACACAGCATGTGTGCACGATACATTGTTCCATTGAACACAACAATTTATTTCCATTATATTTTGTTTCACAAACTGCATTTTCAATGTAAGAATTAGTGTATGCCTATATGGGACATTATGTGTGTTTATGTGCGTATGTTTGTTAACATGTATATGTGCATGTGGATGAATATCTAAACCCCAAATTGATAGATTTTGTAATCACCCCATCCAGCTTGAATGATTTCCACTCCAGAATGAGAGTTAAAACAACATTAACTCTGCATTAGGAGTGGATTCCACTCCAAACGAAGTGGTCACTAATATGGCTCCCTAAGGAGTGAACAAGAGAGTGGATCTTAACTCCCTTAAAGAGTGGACAATTTCCACTCTAGTTTGGAGTGAAAAGGGGGTCAACTCTGGGTTAGGAGTGGATTCCACTCCAAACGAAGTGGTCACTAATATGGCTCCCTGGGGGGTGAACAATGGAGTGGATCTCAACTCCTTAAAGAGTGGACAATTTCCACTCTAGTTTGGAGTGAAAAGGGGGTCAACTCTGGGTTAGGAGTGGATTCCACTCCAAACGAAGTGGTCACTAATATGGCTCCCTAAGGAGTGGAAAAAAGAGTGGATTTCCACTCCAATACATTAAGAGAGTAAGTTATAATGTTTTCATAAATTGAAGCAGCTAGAAAGCTTTAGTCTATACTGGGATTATGTGCAGTTGCGTACATTGTGATCCGACTGATAAACAGATAAAGGGGGGCATGTGACTTATTGGAGGCACACTCTGTGTTTCATCTTTGTCCTTATCTAATTTGTGCGGTTATGTTTGTTTATAGTTGTTGTCAAATTATTTGGGACCACCCTAATTATGTGCAGCGCTGAAGTGTTATGGAGGATGTGCAAGCCTCAAAACGCATCATTAATGTACGATACGACAATGCAAATACGATGATGATGGAGCTAAAAATTAACTCTGACCCCCGGGTCCCACTTAGATTGAGCGATGATCTGCCACCGCCGCCTTTTTTTTTCTTCTTCACTTTGGTTCTTGCAACCCGGGGAGGATTTCACGAACCCATCGATCGCATTTGGTTCATCACAGTTGTGGTTTGTTTGGGATCTTTTAATGGGTTAAACAAAACTAATGAACGATGCTTCGCAAGCGCTAGTGAAATCATTCACGGTACAGTTCGTATTATGAAACAGTCACTAAGGGCCCACGAGCACGAATGACTTTATTTTCTCAAGTATCATTAAAACAAAACACCTTCCAAGGGTAAAACCTGCTATATATATTTTGTATTCTTGGCTTTTTCCACGACTTCAAGGTCGCCCTTCAACTAATAAGTCGTTCCGAAATCTAGGGAAAGAGCGGTGGTTAAGTTCGGGGAACGACATATAAAACAGGAGGGGAGACTTGTTAGTCGTTAGAATGACTTACATTTGTCGAGGAATTCGAGGACAAGATTTATACATAATGTCTTGGGATCGACGCACAGACGTAGTTTGTAAGTCGAGGAAAAGATGTATACATTACTCGTAAGAGTTTGTAACGACTTAATGTGTAAGTCGATACAAAGGGCGTATAAGTCCTGGGATCGACTTATACATGGGGGGACGATGACGTTTACGTCCTGGGATCGACTTGTGAGTACATGTCCCCTTTGGGTGGCACCCTCCGTAATAATCGGGGTGACAGTATGTGGGAGTGGATTTCCATACGCCTCTCTATATCACTTGTTTTTAGTGGCATAATGAGTTAAAATGAACGATGCATCGCGAACGTAAGTGAAATAATTCGCGATGCGGTTAATATTATTCAGGTTGTCACCAAGGGCCCAAGATAACAAAAATGATTTTATTTTCTCAAGTATCATTTAACAAATCCCTTTTAAGGGTAACACCTTAGCTTAGGTAGGAGTGTTCATCCCAACGCCAGTTTTCTTGTAAGCGAATGCGATTGTTCTTGGTGTGTGTCTCGATATAACGCAGATATTAGGCATTATCTTATGTGCCTTTCGGTATTAAACCGGTGTATAACGGTTAAAAATAAACGCGTAGGGCTTTTGATTCGAACGCACCTGCTTACAAAGTGTAATACTCTGCATTATTAATATACATGCATGTTGAAGGTGATTTCATGTTTATGATAGCATCCCATAGACATTCACCGTTAAAATCACGACATGAAGGTCAGGCAGCTGCTGTTTCCGATAATAGGCCACTTAACCTGTGCCCTACTAGATCTTAAAATCCCCCATATTATACAGTGCGTATTAAAAAAAAACGTTACAATTTTGAAAAATCGGTCAAAATTACATTTCAAACTGACTGTTTTTGTCCAGAGTGTGAAAAATGACTTGCGCCTAATTGAAAGAAGAGGGAAAATTAAACCAGCAGTCCGAATAATAATTTTAATGATTTCATTGCTTTATGCCAGAAAATTCCTAGACTATCATAACATAATCCTAAATGTATGCAAAAGAGCAATTTGTTTGAATGGGAGTACTTATTCAGATTGGCGCAAGTCATTTTTCACACTCTGGACAAAAACGGCCAGTGCTCACCCAAGCGTGAACACAAATTTGTTTTGTTAGTCTGTGGCACTTGATAGAAGAGACTATTGGGCATCTATCAACATGAACAAAATCTTCTATACATTTTGAAATGTAATTGTGACAAATTTGTCAAAAGTGTAACGGTTTTTTTTTTATACGCACGGTATATATAGAGAGAGTTAAAGATTGTCGTTCGTGGGGATGCTATACACCGCGAGCACCATTTTGAACAAGGCTTGTTTGTGCGCATTGCATAACACTGAGCCATGATTTGTGTGTTTGTTTTGTGTTTTTTTTTGTTGTGCATTGATACTATGTGATACTATGTAATATTCGTACCAGTGTAGAAGTCTTGTTAATTTGCATTAACAAGAGGAAGAGGAAAAAGGAAAAAAAAAATCTGTGCTTGGGCGGGGATGGGGTCTCTCTTAGGTTTAAGGGGGTGGGGTGGGGGTGGGGGGGGGGGGGGGTAAACGAGACGTGAGGAAGTAGCATGTCTTAGTTCTTTTTATCTTTTGTTATAACCTCCTGATGGTTATGTGAATTGAATATCACTTGATTTGTATTTGTATTTGTATTCTTTTTTTTGGTTCAATGTAAGAATCATTTCTTCTTTATCTTTCATTATACTGTAATTGTTGTATTCCTTAACATTGGACATGTTTTATTCAATTGTAAATGTTATATTGTTATAATTTGGAGGAATAAAAATCACTTAAAAAAAAAAAAGGTGTGTACAACGCACCGAGCTCAAGGCGTTCGCAAGATGGCACCGCACATCTGATTTGTGTGCGCGCGTGTGTGTGTGTGTGCGAGTGTGTGTGTGTGTGAGTGTGTGTGTGTGTGTGTGTGTGTGTGTGTGTGTGCGTGTGTGTGTGTGTGTGCGAGTGTGTATGTGTGTGTGTGTGTGTGTGTGTGTGTGTGTGTGTGTGTGTGTGTGTGTGTGTGTGTGTGTGTGTGCGTGTGCGTGTGTGCGTCTCACTACAAGCATGACAAGGGTAAGGAACTACATTTCTCAAAATGATGACGTAATAATATGTGTACCTTATAATTCATATTCAATAAATCTCATGATATCCCATGAAATACAGCATTATGTACTAAGCATTAACAAATCTTGGTAACATCATCGAAACGAGTTGAACTCATATGCAGAAATTGTGAGTAATCTTCATAGTGAATTCTACAACGATTTACATAATAGTCCCACATAAACAGTAAAGGCGCCATAAAGGCAATCTTATACCGTCATATTCGGCCATACAACGCTTCTGCCGTTGTCTTCTTCTTTTCTTTTTTTTTGAAATTTGCCTCTCATAAAAAATTGCAAATCATCGACGCAGCCTTAGATTTAGCGGTCACCGGGCGGGCAAAAGGACACATGATACCTCAGTAGTTTGCGGATGAACCTCGCATTTTCCGCTTGAATTTTAAATACGAATACAAAATAAGAACATGCTTCAATTTGCTCTTTTCAGTGGAGTAGTCAGGTTCCGTTTAGTACAAGGATACTCATAGAGGGATTGATATTGTGTTCACCATTATAAATAAACCACAACATCGATCAAGCTACCTATTTTATGTTCTTGTTGACCACGGAAGCGTGATGTTTATGTCATCATCACCATCCGAGAGACGTATACGCCTCTTGTACATTGCATCCCGCAATGATGCGGAAATGTGAAGAGGAAAGACATGACATATAAAATGATATATATTCAGACATACCTTAGGAACCGGTGGCCAAGCGCTACTCCGCAACGCCGTGCGTGCGCGCATAGGATCCTGTATACAGTAATCGCTTGCGCTCTGAGTTTTTCAAATGAGCGTTTTATCGCATAAATAAGCGTCGCTCACAGTGTGTACAAACATATATCTGCGTGATGTGGCTGAATAAGATGGTCGAATACGATGATTGACTCATCGTCCATCTTTCCCGTGATCAGGATTTAGACGACACAGAGATTGTAAAGATATAATTATATATTTGGAATCTGAATACAAAAACTATTGGCAGGTTAACGAATTGAATTGTATAATTGATAGCCAAAAATGAATGTGGACGACCGGGTATAATATACCACAATAGGATAAGGCAAACTTTTAGACCAAATGTAAAGTGACCAATTTATTAAATGTCTTAAGCCGCTGCTTATGACTAGAACCTTGGTAGTTCAATCAATTAAATCGATATTTAACCCAGTGGGTGCCGATGTCGACTGTAGTCACAACAATTCCCCCCAAAACATACATTCATTCATGTGTTAACTAGGTCAACAGACTGTATTTCATTCAATACATTCTGTCATTTGAATTAGTGATAATGATTTATCATAAGTGTTCGGTAGAAATTAATCCAACAAAAATTATTTGTCAAAATAATTTGCGATTCGCTCTTTTCATTTGATCGCAAGAAATATGAGAGTCCCCGGGGAAGAATCGCCTACAGGCCCTGCCCTTCACACGTTCGCGCAATATTTTGAAGGGTTTGCGGTCGCTTCGCCTACACCAATTCGGTCTACGTTACCAAACGACTAAGTAAAAAGCATGTTGTCATTCAAAAAGAGCAGTTAAAACACAAGAGGACGCTCTCTAAAAACGCAATTGGTTTCATCCATTTTTTATCACAAAATTGTGCATGTGATGGATAATGATTTGATAGAGAGATAATCAACAACTATTTAAAAACATATTTTGTAAAATGTTGAAAAAGTGTAAGCATTTTTATTTGTTCTTAAATCATCGAATAAATGTGAGATCGTACATTATTTTATTCCGATCGGATATATTTATTGATAATTCAGCTCTTTCGAAACCGATTTTGATCAAATACATGTAAGTTTATTCTGTCATTAAAGAATCATTGAATTATAACTGTTAGTTTGAATAATTTACAAGTTTTAGTTACTCAAAATATGTTTGACAAGAACTGTACTATCCCATTTGTAGTGATTAGTGATATCAGCACTGTTATTTTAAGGTTTGTAATTATTCCCTCGGATCTAACTCTGACAGTCTTAGCAAATAATGTATCAGTTAAAAGCAACCAGTGGACCATCACACACGCACACAGTGTGTCTCTGGCAGCGCAATGATACAAATAAATCCACTTATGGGGATTATCATAATATGACCATTTTCGCTATCTTTTATTTTCATTTTGCAAATTCAGACTATAATATTAAATTGCGGTCCTATACCCTGCCTGTTTATGTATTGGTGAGTTCGTTATAAATGCGCATTATTCATGACTTTAATAATGGAACCAATGCTCGGCTTTACAAGAAATGCCATCCTTTAAGCCTCTTCTTTTCAGAACTATACCTTCCCTCGATATTAATAAATGTGTAAAGAAAAAAGGGAATACAAGGGCACAAAACGACGCTGAAGCCGCAACACAGTATAGGGGTTGAGGTGATCGCCCACGTACGAGATAATTTATCCGAGTCCGAGTGAATTTATGAAAACCAATTCCACAAACTCTTATATTAGCAAAAATTGTGTTTTATTGTTGAAATATTATATTCACTTCACCATACTCATGATAATAATTCCCCCCAAAAGGGAGTGAATTAGAAAAATATTCGTGTTATTTGCGCGTTTAATGTGCTTCATTTCTTGCTTTTACAATTTAGATTTTTAACGTTGGTAAGCATCATAATTTATTTGAATTATGTAATATGTGTTTGCATAAATGTCAATGTGTTGCCCTTTCCGGTTTATTGTATTAAGATAAAGATGTTGATCAGTTGCAGAATGTTCTGGTGTTTGAAGAAAAAAAAATTGCTGCGCGTTGTGATTTCATTTCATTAGGCTACTCTTCTGATTCAAAGTGAAACATATAATACTTATATTTCGAGGACAATCCAGTCGTAATGACATTCTGCTGAAGACGATGATGAAGTACTCAACAGTAGCTCGAAAACAGAAGTGTTTACCTCTGTCAGTAGCGATGAAGGAAATTTCGAGAATCGATATCGTGGTCTATTGGGCACGGTAAGTGATCAAGTATCGTCGTTTCTGTGATAATTGCAATTTTTCTTATTGACGACACGATATGCAGGTATTCCCTTGAGCTATAACAGGCGGATGAAGTGTCCGTTTCAACAAATTCGAGAACACCAACCTACACGAATCAATTGCGAATGAGAAAAATCATAATTCATATTGATAAACTCTTCAGTTCGTTATATCAGAAAAGCGAGAAAAAAAGGCGGGATCGAGGAAGGTAAAATCAAAGAAAATGGGAAAATCATAATTCGTCTCGATGCAGTTTATATGGAAGACGGGAAAATCGAGGCCACGGAAGTAAAAGCAAACAATATAGCCCGAGAAGAAACAAGGAAATAAGTCTTCAAACATGCGCGTCACTGAATTTGTTTAAAAAACAAATGATCTTTATGTTGGTAATAAAATACTAGCACGTCCTCCCATCTGTTTAACTCTATTTGGAACCAGTGATGTAGTTGAAGGGGCAAGGGTATGCAGGAGGAGGGGGAGGGGGGAGGGGGGGGGGGGGGATTGTGACATGTGTGAGATCTTGTCGCAAATGGCCCTCTTGTTTGCCCCACAGTAATTGTTTTACAATATTGTTATAGTTAAATATTGTCATGCGTGGGGATCGTATGCGAACCTAGGCTTTATAGTTGGTGAGGACTATACGCACAAACTGAGCCAGCGTATATTTCGCATCGTGCGCAAGGCTTTCGAAAGATGGCACCGCATGTCTGATTTACGAATGCTGACGTTACCGTTAATAAATTCATGTCAACCCCCCCCCCCCCCCTCCCCTCCTCTACCGGGAATATAATCCCTCCCCCATACATCGCCGCCCCCGTATCATGATGTACTGTCATTGACTGCACCACTTCTTTATAATTAATGGTTTCATAACAAATTAAAACGTACCTTCTCAAGAGAACTACGCACCGATCATATTTCAGTGTGGATGTAAAGAACAATCAATTATAATGTCAAGAGAAATAGCGAGGAGTTGTTACCACGAGCAAATCCCACACGGAAATTAGGGTTCAAGAAAATTAGTTGCACGTTCGATAAAAATATAAATTACTCTTTCAAAAGAAACACTAATGAGTGATAAAAAACACTGAACGCCTATTGTTTATTTGTCCTTATAGTTCGTAACTTGAAAATTATATTTATTAGAAAGTAATGATTATGTCAACAAATTTAGCACTAAATTAGTTGCATTTCGTGACTGAAAGTAAGATGTACTAAAATAGACGCGTTATTATTCGTTAAGCATGTTTAGCCAATGATATGGTATTGGTTGGGTTTTTGGTTAGAGTAATACAACATTCTTGGTGCATTTTCCCCCAATGTAGTATTGTATAAATCTTACTGTTGGTGTTAAGACAATTACAGGAAAGGTTACGAACATGTATTGTTTTTTAATTTGTTTTGATTGAACATGGAAATGAATTTTAATTTAAATTTGAACTCAACGTTTTACATGTTTGAATACTGCATGCTGCTTTTATTTGTCAAGTACGCCAGTAATTGTTTATTACAGGGAGGAAATACTGCATGTCAGTATGCAGTGGTAAAGCAGTGTCAATGGGCGTAACTCTAGGAGGGGGGGGGGGGGAAGCGAAGTTTCCCCCTCAAATGTGGGAAGTCATGCCCCCCTCCCCCCCCCCCCCCTTTGACCACGTGGTTTAAAACAAAGTAGTATAAACGGTAGTTCGGATTTGTAAATCAGATGCACGGTGTCATCTTGCGAACGCCTTGCGCACGGTGCGTAATCAGTACAAACAGGTTACGTGTTATTTTGGTGTTATGCAGTGCGCGCGAACTATAGGCAAGTTGAAATGTCGACTCGCGGATTTACCTACTCATGACGCAACACCAATCGATCGTAAGTTACAATTAATTGTAAGTCAGATCATGGACCCGTTTCAGAAAGAGATACACTCGATTGTAAGTTACAATTAAATGTAAGTCAGATCATGTGTTCTAAATGCGCAAATCCGATTGGTTGAAACGCGCAAATTTGTTGACTTACAATCGATTGTATCTCTTTCTGCACTGGTGCCCATGTAATAATATCTAGCTCCTGTCGGCCTAGCCATAAGCATGATTAGAAGCGTTGTATGATCTGCGCCACCTCCTCCCCCAACCCCAGATCAAGATGAACTCTGCCTGGTGACGCTACCGAGGGATGAATGTGGCTGCAGGGCGATTGAAGAAGCCTTTCATTGTATTCGCATCGTTTCCACGACAATGGGTATACTTACTGATTAAAGTTAGATGTTGGCGAGTAGATTGTTTGTTCATATAGGTTTGCCCATTTACCAACATGGATGAGTCTTGGTTGTTCGGCGCAGCCTCTCGTATCAGTATGTGGGCGCGTTTTAATACACTCGTCTAAAGCCGTGGTCACAACCCGCCGTACTTGCAAGTGCGTGCTGTCTACTTGCAAAAACGTGGGCAAAATGTGGGTATCCGTACGTGGTGAGTACCGCCTCAGTACGGATTTGGGAGCATGCAGACACTCCGTAGCACTTTTAGCGCACGAGGAACTTTCGCTGCGTTCGGGCTGCGGTCGGGCTACCGATTCACCCCCAGTACGGGTGACGCGCGTGCCCTCTACAGCCAATGAGAGCGCACGTGCGTGCTGCGCACGTGATAAGTGCGTGGTCCGTGCTTACTCGGCACTTCCCCAGTTCAGTTAGTTGCACGTTCGATAATGATATAAATTACTCTTTCAAAAGAAACACAAATAAGCGATGACAAACACTGAACGCCTATTGTTTATTTGTCCTTATCTGCTTATAGTTCGTAACTTGAAACGTCCTTATATTTATTAGAAAGTAATGACTATGTCCACAAATTTAGCACTAAATTAGTTGCATTTCGTGACTGAAAATAAAATGTACTAAAATAACCGCGTTATTATTGGTTAAGCATGTTTAGCCAATGATATGGTATTGGTTAGGTTGTTGGTTAGAGTAATACACATTCTAGGTTCATTGTTTCCCAATATAGTATTGTATAAACCTTACTGATACAGATGGTGTTAAGGAAATTACAGGAAAGATTACTAACATATTTTTTTTTTTTTATTGAACATGGAAATGAATTTTAATTTTAATTTTAATTCAACATTTTACATGTTTGAATACTGCTGCTTTTATTTGGCAAGTACGCCAGTAATTGTTTATTACAGGGAGGTATATCATGTGACTATGCAGTGGTAAAGCAGTGTCAATGGGCGCAACTCTAGGAGGGGGGGGGGGGTGAAGTTTCCCCCTCAAATGTGGGAAGTCATGTCGTCCCCCCCCCCCCCCCTTTGACCACGAACGCCTTGCGCACGGTGCGTAATCAGTACAAACAGGTTACGTGTTATTTTGGTGTTTTGCAGTGCGCGCGAACTAGCCAAGTTGAAATCTCGACTCGCGGATTTACCTACTCATGACGCAACACCAATCGATTGTAAGTTACAATTAATTGTAAGTCAGATCATGTGTTCTAAATGCGCAAATCCGATTGGTTGAAACGCGCAAATTTTTTGACTTACAATCGATTGTACGTATCTCTTTCTGCACCGGGGCCCATGTAATAATATCTAGCTCCTGTAGACCTAGCCATTAGAAGCGTTGTATGATCTGCGCCACCTCCTCCCCCAACCCCAGACCAAGATGGAGTCTGCCTGGTGACGCTATCGAGGGATGAATGTGGCTGCAGGGCGATTGAAGATGCCTTTCATTGTCTTCGCATCGTTTCCACGACAACGGGTATACTGAGTGATTAAAGTTAGATGTTGGCGAGTAGATTGTTTGTTCATATAGGTTTGCCCATCTGCCAACATGGATGAGTCTTGGTTGTTCGGCGCAGCCTCTCGTATCACTATAATAATGTAAGTATGTGGGCGCGTTTTAATACACTCGTCTAACTGAGAATGAGCGTTTCGGACTAATACTTTCACTCGATAAACATTAAAGGGATAGAACAATTCCGGTCAAACTGAATTTTAGTAACTAACTTGTCAGTTATCATGACAAAACTAACAGTCATAATTAATTGATGCTTGAATGGCAGAAAAACAACAACATACAAACGGTAAATTGCCACTTGGTCTACAACCATTTGGTCTATTTCCATTTGGTCTACTAGAAAATTATGATTCTGGCGGCTTAATTATGATTATGATTATGGATTATGATTAGGGTTAGGGTTGTGGATTAGGGTTAGGGTTAGGGTAAGGGTTAGGGTTAGGGAGAGGGTTTTGGAGGCATCAGGTAGTAGACCAAATGGGAAGTAGACCAACTGAGATTAGACCAAGTGAACATAAACCATACAAACGGCTAAGTTACAGGGCTGTTTGTATTGAAAAAAGCAGCTGTTAACACAAGAGAGCGCCCTCCAGACACCTCAAGTTTCAACCATGTTTTAAAATCAAAACATGTGATTGTGATGTTTGGTAATATTTTAATCCAATATAGAGATCATCAAAACAATTATTAAAAAAATGTTCGCATATTTTCAGAAATGTGTGGGATTTATAAATATTTTCTTTAATTATTGGTCCCGAAAATGTATTTTAATCAGGCTTATCTATGGATATCTCAGCTGTTTCTGAAGCGATTTAAAAAAAAGAAGAAAAAAAAAACATTGATTCTGTCGTTAAAATGGTGTTCTTTTTCAAATTGTGCCCTTAGCTTACAAAAGTATTCCTTAAAGCACCCTCTAAACCATACCCCTTTAACCTAAAACACGTTCGAAAACGCTGATTCTGGGTTACGCAGGTTTATTTAAACGCACCGTGTTTGTTTGTTTGTTTGTTATTTAATCACGGTATATATGCAATATAATACAAGAAAACATACAATAAACATATATATAATAAGTTACAAACAAGAATTTAAAAAAGGGGGAAATGGACAAAATAATTTACATAGATGATTACATATCATTTTATAACATAAGTATTTACATACATGTAAATAACCATTTCTATTTTCGTTCATTATAATTGTATATGTATATTTTGTTGAGTATGTATATTCAAATGTAAAATGAGAGTCGTATACAGCCTAGCTTTCGATCCTAGCAGAATCTTCGTCAGGGCACAAAATGACAGTTACTACAGAAAAAACACAGAATATATACCAACATAAACACATGTACGGAAGGGGGGCTGGAAAGAGGAAAGGAGGCGGAGACACAAAACAATGAAAGTAACTGTGAGTGGGTGAGTGTCAGGACTGCTTGACCAATCAGGTCAAACAGGCATGGGAGGGTCCTTAAGTGGCTGCAGTCAAAGAAAATGTGATGAGAGTGTAAGGCTTATAGAAGAATAGAGGTAGGGAGGATCAAAGAAATAAATCAAGAAATGGAAAGAGACATGTGAACAAAAGACAGTTGATGAGGTGGGGGTGTGCACTGGGGCACTGAGAGGGGAGGAACAATAGAGGGGATTATGAGTGTAGGGTATGGGAGTGAGAGGATTAGGACAAAGAAAGTGAAGTGAAGTGTGTTGCAGGATCGGATGAATAGGATAGGCGAGTTCAAAGGAGAGAGTGAAAAGGATGATAGGGAAGCAACATAGACAAATGAATGGGACAGGGAGTGTAAAAGAGATAGTGAACAAAAGGAAGCCTAAATAGGTAGGTAATCAGAGGGAAGGTGGAGAGACAAATGAGGGTGGAACAATATGATCAAAATAGAGGTGGAACTATGCATGATGAGAATGTGGATGTATATGAATAAGCCCATGTCTGTGGACAGTGTACCTATAGAGAGAAATTAAATGCAAAAAGTATAACATATTAATAAACTAACATGATTATGTGTATGAATGGTGACAGTGTATATAATGTGATCTCAAAGGAAACTAAAATGAATATATGGGGAAAATAAAATGGGAAATAAGAAAATGAATAGTATGTGGAACAAAGTAAAGTATTGATATGGGGGGTGAAAACAAACAAATGGTGGTGCAGACGATGAAGGGGAGAGATGCAAAGGTTAATCACTGCCTTCTTGGATGTTGAGACCACGGGGATGAATGGTGCAGAGACGTCTTATCCAATACTTCTCTCTGCTGGAGCGGAGTGTGTCCGGGCGGTTACCTAGAGATTCTATTCCCTGTAGAATCATGTCAGAAATGGAGTGATTAGGTAGGTTAAAGTGCCCTGACGAAGATTCTGCTAGGATCGAAAGCTAGGCTGTATACGACTCTCATTTTACCACATTGGCGATTTTTTAGTAGACAAGCAGTTTTCAGCAGTATTTTCCATATTCAAATGTAAAAGTTATATTTGGAGGAATAAAAATCATTTTAAAAAAAAGTGTGTGTGTGTGTGTGTGTGTGTGTGTGACTGTGTGTATGTGGGTGTTATAAATTATCTAAATTGTTGCAGCTGTTAGGATAATCTATTATCTCCAATTTATGTGTCGTCTAAATTCATATTGCGCTCTAAATCCCGATCACGGGAAAACTGTTTGATGAGACAATCACGCATTTGTTTGTTCGCATTGTGAGCGACGTTGATTTATGCGATAATACGCTCATCGAAAAGACTAAGAGCGCAAGCGATTATTGTATACATGATCTCATGCGTGCACGCACGGCGTCGCGGAGTGGCGCTAGGCCACTAGTTTTAAATATTCTCACGCGTTATAAAGCACCAAACATAAAAGCTTAGGAAAATGAACGACATTTTCTGTTCTTTTGACAAAGTTCATTTTGGGCTACATAATGCAAATGAAGGCATGACCGTCAATAACACTGTTATAGCATGCTATATTTGATCAGTAGTAACACCCAAAGTATCTTTATCAAAATGGCTCTCATTGATTCAAACATGTCAAAATACCCATCTTAAAAAATTACATTTACAATTTCGAGTCAAAATACCCATCTTAAAATGCTCTTTTACAATTTGGAAAGAAAGAGATTACAATCTACGTATCGTAAAAGTTCATCGTGTTGCCTGATTACATTATAATTATGTGTTGATATTGCGTGAGTGCATGAGGCGATTGTATAGTTGAAAGCAGGACATGAACATGTGTTTTTATTGAAACGAAGTGCTCTTTCAGGAAAATGACATAAGACTTTCACAAACATTGTTCATATATTGTTCTTATATAACCACACCACTTCTTATTCAAACCATTCTTTTACACGAACGGCGATCGGCTGACAAGTAAAAATAATTTATATAATGTGTAGTGCGCCGTCTATAGTCATAGGTGCACTATTCAACTATATAGGCGCATTGTTACCCTTGGTCATAGATACAGCGCAAACCCGCACACTTATCTTGCGCACCGTCTCAACTCCCTTGGGAGCATATACTATAGCCCGAGCTGTTATACAGCGCGCTACAGGCGCAAATTAACACCCGACCAGGTACCCATTTATACTCCTGTGTAGAAAGCAGCAAAGTGAATTATTTGCCAAGCGGAAGAACATTAATTGGATTCGAACTAAATGACATCCCGTGATTAGAAGTCTAACATATTATCTGACTAAATCCGACTAGTGGCCAAGCGCGACACCGTGCGTGCACCTATAGGATCCTGTATACAGTAATCGCTTGCGCTCTGAAGATGTTCGATATGCGTGATTGACACGTCGAACAGTTTTTCCGTGATCGGGATTTAGAGCGCAACGCCACACGCAATGGAGATATTATTAGATTGTGCACCAACACTTCTACACAAATTTGTACACATAATATACAAACACGCAGTACGATACATATCGGTTTATAATACAACAAAACGGAACACTTTCTTGTTATAATGATGGGGAGACATTATTGAAGAATTCAACGATAACGGTGAATACAAAATTGAACGGAATCGCCACTCTGAAATTAGTATTACTGTAAATATATAGTATTTATAGAGCGCCATGTATCTAGGTGCCCTATTCAGAGGCGCATTATTACCCTTGGTCATCAGGTACAGTTCAAACCCGCACAATTATCTTGTGCACCATCTCAACTCCCAGGGGAGCATACTAGCCCAAGCTGCCCAACGGTTGCTGAAGGCTAATTAACACCCGACCAAGTACCCATATATACTCCTGGGTAGAGAGCAGCAATGTGGATTAATTGTCTTGCTGAAGGACAAACGGAGTGGGCAGGGTTCGAACTCGGGATCTCCAGATCAGAAAGCGCGCGCTCTACCGATCTTGCCACACCACGCCCGTAAAGAAAAAGTCATCGGCGAATTTACTTTAGAATCCCAGCCAGCAGCCCAACAACCCAACAGCCTTCCACTTAATATCGCGCATATACCTTACTTGGTACTATTGTGTTTGTTGTTGTACAGGTATACAGAATAAATTTATCTTTACAAGTATTCATCAGGCTAAAAAAAAATCATCATCATGAACATGTACCCTCACTTTCCCCCACCCCCCCCCCCCCCCCCCAAGTTACTCAACTATCACCATGCATCACGTGCATCGAGGAGTTGTTTACATCTTCCTATTCATCTCAAAAGCGCCCCGGGAAGAGATTTGTATTCCATCTTGGCAAGAAATGTTCCAGGGGCGTATTATTGTTCACCACACGCTTTCTATATCGTGTCCCTCCTTTATATTATTACCAGATAAAACAATTTAATGTTTCCCTTTTTCGTTGGAGAAATTGTCACCTGAATTTTACAATGAAATAGAGAAGTAGATATATTGATATATTATAAGACTTAGTAAAATACGAGTCATTGATTGGCTCAACACAGTCACGTGATTGCCAAAATATGTTGTTATATTACACGGAAGAGCCGCGATATATCGATAGAGGCGAATTGTTGTTTATACCTATGGCAAACGATGAATGTGATGCTATCGATTTCAGGTGTTATATTAAATGTTTGTATTATGACGTCACAATGAGAGATATAGAGAGAATGATTATAATTTGACGTCACTATGACTTGTCAACAAATCACTTCGAAAAGCCGCATTTTCTAATCGAGCTCAGAGAGGCTGAAAGTGTAAAGATGTGTTACTTTTGTCATATGATATAACAGATGTTAACTTTGTTATCGGGAAAATCATGAAATGTTCCCATAATCTTCCCTCAATAGCATTTGAAATTCCTCGGGGAGAAACATTCTGTGATATTCCCACCACCACCAGTTAACAGTATAATGTAAATTGGTATATCGATCACAGAGAGTGAGATTATGATAGGACTTCTGTTGATACTGAATACTGAATTACCCGTGGGATTTCTGTCTAATGTTACCTCGTCATGAATGTCACCCTTATGAAACCAAAATCCTCTCTTGGGATAATCGTTTTAGCGCGATATAAGCTGTCAAGGCGTTTAATGAAATTAATTTGGAATAATCGGTATACTGTAGGAACAGCATTGCCAAATGGGTTTACTTGTTTTGTTATCATCAAATCTTACTGCAGTATATTAAAGTAATGAATATATGTTTACATATCATATACGTCTATACTTAAATTTATATAATGTGGATACCGTGAAACTGGTAAGTAATTTATTATCAAAATTCAGGTCATGGTTAACATATTTTCATTGTATGTATATATATGTTATCATGTTTGGGATACTCTTAATAGCACTTGAAAGGTATAGTTACAGTTCTGGTCAAACTGAATAGTAGTAACTAAAACTAGTATGTCCCCCATGCTCGAATGGTAGAAAGACATATACACGGCTATGTGGCTATGTAATATTTAAAATGCAGCTGTTAACACAAGAGTACGCAATCTAGACACCTGAAATGTTCATCTATATAGAGAGATGATACAAAATACAAAAAAAAAAAATTCATAGACACTTTGGTAATTATAAATATGTTGTTCGGTCAATTATGATTATTAACGTCTGGGCTGCCTTTTATCGTCACTATCCAAGAGACGCAGTGGAGCGGAGCTCTGATCACTAGACCAGAACACCTCTACACAGTACTTTTTTTGTCTATGTAAATAAATATCATACAAAGCATTTACAAATTAATCTAGACATAATGGGTACATTATATAGTATTTGCAAATGCGATGACAAAATAAAAAAAACAAAACTTCGACTTTTTTATGACTCCCAGGTTCTTGTGGTTTTGACTTAAACAAAAATTCATTATCACACATCTCCATCCAAAACTAATATCATTTAAAATGATGACACGCCAATGATAACCGTATTACAAGTCAGCTTGAACCAAAATGGCAACATCATAATTTTTAATTAATTGGATTTCGTAGCTAACGCAGAATGCTCCTCGTTATGTTAGCAAAATGACTGAAAATTCACAAATTAATTTCACTCTTCCGTGCTAGTCAGATGTGACGGGTCCATAATCATACTAATCAGACATCTTTTTTAATTGAACACATACAACATCTAATTTCTAGTTAGATTTGTATTACTTGCAGAGATAGTTAGTAATGGATATTTTTTAAATTTTAATTATCCATCATTTCATTCCAGATAATTTCCCTTCCTGCTTTTGGCAACGGCATACCAAGGTTGACACAAACGGCTGGGGAAAGAGAGATGGGAGGGAGGGGAAGGGGAGAATGTAGCCCACGGGGAGGAGGGTTATAGCTTGTGACAAATATATATATTCCGGGCCATGGATTTGTTTATGACACATCCGCAGGGATACTAAGGGGGCATGAATCCCTAGCAAGCGGGGGGGGGGGGGTGGGGGGGGGGGGGGTGGGGGGGGGGGGGGTATGTTGACCCTTTGCCGCACTGTACCTACGCCACTGGATTGGATCCATTAAATACTCTACCATTTAATACTACCGTGCGATATTTCGTATTGTCATGTGCATTACCACTCACAAGTAATCTCTTTGATACCTTCTATCTACTTACTCATGGGGCTACCAATAATTTCACTTTACATGCTTTATTGTCAGCATCAACCTACCGTCACTCTCATATTATGGCGTGCATTTAGTGTACAAAATATACAGAATGTACATATCGATATTGATGGCGGATTTAATGTTCTCGTGCAAGTGTGCAAAGCTGATCAATCATTGGTCTTGAATAGTCTGACTTGGTATAAATTGACACAAATGGGAACCTAACATGTTCTCATTTAATTCTCATTCTCATAATTATTAAACAAAACTACTCAATCAAAACTAATGTTCTTGGTATAATTTTTCTTTGGAAAATATGCCCTATCCCGTGAACCCAGTCATCATATTTCTTTATTATGGCAAGCAACCCGTTCTGTTTTTTGGGGGGCCACCCTGTATAATACAGTATTGTAATATAACAATATTTTCAATTTGGTTAGAATGTTCCCCTTCATATTCAAAGGTTTTTGCCCTTACATTTACATCAGAATAGGATTTATATGCTGATCCTCCCACTCAACTCCCTCCCCCATGGAACACATACGTGCCATCCTGGTGCGCCACTTTAACGGATACATACCGTTCTTTTACTCAGACAAATTGGTCATACAATTATGATCGAACGTTATAAATTGACACCAAAGTCAGGCCATACTTCGCCGTAAAAGGACGCGGAAATTCGCATATTAATCATATATCACCCGCTCCTTTGAAATTGCATTTAATCTGTAAATGGATCGATTTCTCAATCATGCTATACTTAAGCATTCATGACTGATGTATTTCGAGCTCATAATGAGTTATCTTTAATCGTTTACGATCCGACAACTACATCTATATATCCATTTATTTTCGCATGATATGTATTAATTTATCTATTTGTTTATTTGTACAAGTATTTATTTATCAACTGTTTATATTTCATGAGTAAATCTGTATTAATTCTTTGTTCATATATTTATTTTGTATTAATGTAGTTTGTTTATGTATTTATGTAATAAATAACATTATCAATAAAAACAAATATATATATATATATATATATATTTATCTATCTATCTATCTATCTATCTATCTATCTATCTATCTATCTATCTATCTATCTATCTATATATCTATATATCTATCTATCTATCTATCTATCTATCTATATATCTATATATCTATCTATATACCTATATAATTATGTATATTATATCTGTCTCTATAAATACGACATCGATCTATCACGTTTCACCATCATTGTTCATCTCTTAACGTCACTTTCTCATGTTTACCCAACAAACATGAACAGAACTATAATTGAACAGTACAACAACATAATTATTCATAATAGTCATGTTTGTACAATGTTAGATACATGGTGAATGTCAGGGTTGTAGTTCCTAGTATCATGAGTATGGAAACAATGGCGTCGTTACAAAATCAGATCGTCGTCATTTCAAATTGAAGAGGTCGTTGTGACCTTTTTTCTTCTAAAGGTTCGATGTTTTTGATATAATTGTTATATTCACAATTATTGGGAAATGAAGCATTGGCCCCAACATGACAGCCATTAAATCGCGTACTCAATGGGCTTATAATTGTAGGAGCGTCTATTACTTTTTTTAAATGTCTCTTATTATTAACCTCTAAACATTTTATATTACAGCTCTATATCCATCCATGTATATAGTGTATAATAGTCCCATGTGGGTTAATCATTACAATGATACACACACCTCTCCATCCAAATAACCATGCTTATTATAATCCCAGCTTATCCTCTGCCATATTGTTTTTTCTTTTTATGGCCGCGAATATATTTCCAAATAAAACTCATCCACTCACATAAAATAGTGGTCATTTAATAATACAGAGATGAAAGCTAGCCGCTAATAAGTCACTCGATAAAATGTACTCCAATTGAGCTCTAATTGATATAAGAATGATTAATTATTATGATTACTGAAAATGGGTTATTTGCGTTCATTATGCATGAGCATGGAAAAAGCCAATTTAATAATTGTTACTCTCAACTTGAATTTAAACAAACCAAAAACAACAGAATCATCTCTTAAAGTGCGGATAATAGTGTTAATTTCAAACAAGTAAATATATTATTAAAAAAACTAAACAAATTGGATTGAATGGTTTATCGAAGAAAATTGAAAGTATATCAATCACCCTTATTACAAATGTGTGATTCACTAACCCGTTCTAATTATTATTGTCCGATGGTAAAGGTGATTATTGCCTCTATAATATCGATTTATACCAACCTCGCAGTTCAGGTGATTTAATTCAGTGGACACATTGATGCCAATGATGCCGATAGGCATGTTATCAGTTATTTAAAAATCCTTCCAATTGTGGTAATGGTAAAACCACATTAACCCTTAAAATGCTAAAAGTACGATTGGAAATCAATAGACATTTATTACAGGATTTGCACTAAAGAGGTTAAAGATAAACATGAGTAGGGATGGCTCACCGCGGTTCGCAATTTTTAACTGGGCTTATTTTGTGCCCACTGCAAAACACAGAGCCAGTAATCATCGCGCACCGTGCGCAATGGGGAAGGTTATGGCGCGCCATTTGCCCAATAATGGGTTATTTGCGTTCATTATGCATGAGCATGGAAAAGCCAATTTAATAATTGCCAATTTAATAATCGATAAACACTGTTTGTCGCCGATAAACAACGTTTATCGACTGATAAACGTTGTTTATCGAGATAAGCACTGTTTATCGATCGATAAACAGTGTTTATCGCGATAAGCTCTGTTTATCGAGCGATAAACAGTGTTTATCGCCGATAAACAGTGTTTATCAGTCGATAAATATAGTTTATCTCGATAGACAACATTTATCAATCGATAAACGACTTGATAAACGTTGTTTATCGATCGATAAATAGTGTTTATCGGATTATTGGGCAAATGGCGCGCCATAGAAGGTGGCACCGCGCGCGCGCGTTTGATTCACGAAATCCGAACCACGAATGTCGTCCGTCAGGTGTGCGTGTGCGCGTTACAAATTATCAGTACAGAATATGTCAGGCAGAATTATACGATTCTTAAATGAGCACCTTGTTCACGCCATAAAACCAAGGTCATGTAGTCATTAATATCCCCCCGCGCGGAAGTAGAATGCCATAAAATTGACAGATAGACATCTAAACATCGGACGTCAAACTTAATAAATATGTTGACAGATAACTCAAACTAGCAATTCCTAGCAATAAAAAAGATCCATCAAGGCAGGGGCGTAGACAACGGGGGGGGATGAGGGGGATGCACCCCCACCTCACAAGGTGGGGGGGGGGGGGGGGGGTGACATGTACAATCACCCCCCCCCCCCCCAGGTTTTAGGGAAGGATATATATTTTTTGTTTGTATCTGTATACGAGTGGGAAAGAAAACATTAGTTGTATGAGCTAAGACTTGTTAATTCTAACGTTAAAAAAGTAATTTATAAATCCACTTTCAATTTTCGCTGCGCGCTTCGCGCGCGAACACACTATCTCAGTTTGTTGTATAACTTGCGTATGGTCTGGGGTGAGTATGTTTTTTCTTTCTGTACACCGGGCCACGTAGTTCCAGTGTAGGCTGGCATTGCTCTGGCTGCCTGTGACGTGCACCAAATTGCACCATTTCAAGTATATATATATAAATGCAAAATCTTCTCCGTGGGAGGGAGGTACCCCCTCTCAAACCCTCCCTAGTTGGCTCTGCCCCAGCCCTCGGTAGCTTCGCCCCTCGGGACTCATTCTTGGCAATATGCTAAGTTGTTCGATCATACATAATGTGGCAATGGTGATGTTGGAACTGTGTATGACGCTAAATATAAATACAATATTTGTGTTTGTGTTGGGGTGCATATTCATTAGTTTGTCAGTTAGTTGTTTTCTTCGTGAAAATATATTTACAATTTCTGGTCGATTAAATCATAACACGCTTTCCCAGATACAGTCAATGTTAAGCCCGAATTTCCTATAGGTAAGCACCAGATTGCACAATTTCAAGTCCAAAAATGCAAAATATCCCTACCGTGGGAGGGGGTACACCCCCCCCCCCCCCACACCTTCCATACCCTCCCCCCGCTCAGTCACTTCGCTCCCTGTGTTGGGGTGCATATTTATTAGTGTATACATTATTTGTTTTCTTCGTGAAAATATATATAACATTTCTGGTCGATCAAATCATAACACGCTCTCCCAGATATAGTCAATGTTAAGCCCGAATTTCCTATCTAGGTAAGCACCAAATTGCACAATTTCAAGTCCAAAAATGCAAAAGCACCCTCCCCCCGCTCAGTCACTTCGCTCCTTGCAATGTCTCACTCTCATATCTGGCTCAAAGTTGGTAGCACTGAGAGTGTGGTTGGGCATGAGCCCCTACACACACAAAATCGTGAGCCCCCATAGGTTTCGCCACCCCCCCCCCCCAAATCCCAAACTGCTTCCGGCCCGCCTGGTTACGACCATCTTAACATCTAACCCCCCCCCCCCCCCCCCCACACACACACACACTGAGAGAACTTTCAAGCAATTGTATTGGTCTCGAAATACTTCGGCAGGACGGTCTTGGCCGCGAAAAAATTGGTCTTGGTCCGGTGAACGGCAAATCATCCCCCCCCCCCAGGTGTAAGAACCTGTCTACGCCACTGCATCAAGGTCGATCGATGTATATAGTGTATAATAGTCCCATGTGGGTTAATCATTACAATGATACACCAACCTCTCCATGCAAACCATGCTTATTATAATCCCAGCTTATCCTCTGCCATATTGTGTTTTTTCTTTTTATGGCCGCGAATATCTTTCCAAATAAAACTCATCCACTCACATAAATAATACAGAGATGAAAGCTAGCCGCTAATAAGTCACTCGATAAAATGTACTCCAATTGAGCTCTAATTGATATAAGAATGATTAATTATTATGATTACTGAAAATGGGTTATTTGCGTTCATTATGCATGAGCATGGCCGACAAAGCCTAATTAATAATCGTTACTCTCAACTTGAGTTTAAACAAACCAAAACAACAGAATCATCTCAAGTGTCGATATTAGTGTTAATTTCAAACAAGTAAATATATTATTAAAAAAACAAAACAAATTGGATTGAATGGTTTATCGAAGAAAATTGAAAGTATATCACCCTTATTACAAATGTGTGATTTACTAACCCGTTCTAATTATTATTGTCCGATGGTAAAGGTGATTATTGATTTATACCAACCTCGCAGTTCAAGTGATTTAATTCAGTGGACACATTGATGCCAATGATGCCGATAGGCATGTTATCAGTTATTTAAAAATCCTTCCAATTGTGGTAATGGTAAAACCACATTAACCCTTAAAATGCTAAAAGTACGATTGGAAATCAATAGACATTTATTACAGGATTTGCACTAAAGAGGTTGAAGATAAACATGAGTAGGGATGGCTCACCGCGGATCGCAATTTTTAACTGGGCTATTTTGTGCACACTGCAAAACACAGAGCCAGTAATCATCGCGCACCGTGCGCAATGGGGAAGGTTATGGCGCGCCATTTGCCCAAATAATCCGATAAACACTGTTTATCGGCGATAAACACTGTTTATCGCGATAAGCTCTGTTTATCAGTAGATAAACATAGTTTATCTCGATAAACAACGGTTATCAGTCGATATCGATCGATAAACAGTGTTTATCGGATTATTGGGCAAATGGCGCGCCATAGAAGGTGGCACCGCGCGCGCGTTTGATTCACGAAATCCGAACCACGAATGTCGTCCGTCAGGTGTGCGTGTGCGCGTTACAAATTATCAGTACAGAATATGTCAGGCAGAATTATACGATTCTTAAATGAGCACCTTGTTCACGCCATAAAACCAAGGTCATGTAGTCATTAATATCCCCCCGCGCGGAAGTAGAATGACATAAAATTGACAGATAGACATCTAAACATCGGACGTCAAACTTAATAAATATGTTGACAGATACTCATACTACCAATTCTCAGCAATAAAAAAGATCCATCAAGGTCGATTGATCAATAAAATCTACGCAAATCAAATTACTAACTTTGTCATGTTTATAGTGCTATGTGCAATATCCGCAAATTCTTGGACCGGCTTTAGATTTGCCTGACAACTTTTCAATTCAACAACACATATTCATCTCAGATCAACGAGGGTCCAGATAGCATTACAAGAGATACATGTATAGGCGATGTGATTTATATACTCCATAAATCTGAAATTGGACATTATTAAAAGTGATATTGAAATCACTATCACTGAATCTCGCTCCATATACAAATCATTTCGACGAGGAACGAAGGACAATATAGATACAACTGTTTATACCTCATAACCTAGAAGACCATCGATATTGAGTTACCGTAAGCCCCTTCTTTTGACTGACGACTGTATGTCGCCAAAGGTCGAACCTCATTTCATAGTACCGGTAATATATACTGTCCCATAATCTACAATTCGTCGGTCGAGAAAGAGAAGGGCACGTCTAACTTTCCGGTCGTTTTTTACTCGTCAAAAAAATCATTATCATCTGAAAATTTGACAACACATATGTAAGGCTCCTACCTGCAAGATGGTAAGCAAACATTCAACCTACCACCCTTCACATTCTCTCAACAAATTTAACATTGCAGTGATATTGGGCCATATCAATTACTTTGATTTGAAATACAACACAATTTACACAACATATGAACGGTACATAACCATGATAACCTAAATCATACAATTATCATTCCTCATGACCAATAAGTGTACATTACAATGATATTACCTTTATAAATTGAAGTTGGTTTGGATAACAACTTATTTTTGACAAGGATCTAAACGACATCAACCTCATTATTTTATCAACATTAAAGAAGAAGAAGAGGAAGAAGAGGAAGAAGAAGAAGACAAGGCGATAGCCGTAAACATGGTAGCCTACCTGATAGGCGTCTGAGCTTTCTGGCAAGTACCAATCGCGTTATGGAGACGGAAAACCGGTGATCTCGAACCCGATGCGCTTTCGCGCTGCACGCTCAAACTAGGCATATCGCGGTTAGTACACTGCCGGTAGAACGTGCCAGACAGCACGATGCCTATCAGTTAGGCTATAAACATGGTAAAGTGTCTCGCCAATTTGCGCGCATTCATGCAACATTGGACCTCATTTGACCTATGACTTATTTATGTGACCTTTGACCCCAGCATATCATGGAGGCCGGTATAGAGCATCTACCAATCAAGTTTAGTTACAAACAGATGCAGGGTTGGAAAGTTATCGACCCTAATAGACTCTTACCCAAAAACATCACATTGACCCTCATTTGACCTTTGACCTAATTATGTGACCTTTGACCCCAGCATATCATGGAGGCTGGTATAGGACATCTACCAGTCAAGTTTGGTTACAAACAGATGCAGGGTTGGAAAGTTATCGACCCTAATAGACTCTTACCCCCACAACTTCACAGTGACCCTCATTTGACCTTTGACTTACTTATGAGACGTTTGACCCCAGCATATCATGGAGGCCGGTATAGGGCATCTACCAATCAAGTTTGGTTACAAACAGATACACGGTTGGAAAGTTATTCAAATTTGTGTAAAGTGTCACGGACAGACAGACGGACGGACAGACAGACGGACAGACCGACGGACGCAATTTGGATCCCTTAGTCCCTCCTTCACCTATGGTGGGCTCGACAAAAATGAGGAGGAGAAGAAGAAAACGAAAAAAAGAAAGAAAGTAAATGGGCATCTTCAAAGAGCCATAGTTTTCTTTTTCCTTGCCCGATTATGCTCCAACTTTCAGAGATTATTCCTCTAAATCTTGTCCTTGAATGGATATTGCGCCAACTGGATCATGGTATATTACAACGATGCCTTGACGATTACCTAGTGCTTTTTATTTCCAATAAGCGCAACTCGCATTAAATATTCATGAAGTGGCGGTTAATGTGTTTCTCTTGCGAGCGCTTGGTATTATTTTCAGAAATAAGTGCCATCATGGCAATTAAATATTGTAGAGAGATTTTGGATTTAGTAGATTTGCACATAAGTGTTGCTTTGAAGAGTTACACATTAGCGTTGCCTTTTAGATGTACACATTAGTGTTGCTGTTTAGAATTTCATATTAGTGTTGACTTTTAGAATTACACATTAATGTTGCTTTTTAGATTTACACATTATTGTTGCTTTTAAGAATTACACATTAATCTGGCATTTTAGATTTACACATTAGTGTTGCCTTTTAGATTTACAAATTAGTGTTCTTTTTTAGAATTACACATTAGTGTTCCTTTTTAGAATTACACATTAGTTTTCATTTTAGATTTACACATTAGTGCTGCCTATTAGATTTACACATTAGTGTTGCCTTTTAGAATTTCACATTAGTGTTGCCTTTTACAATTACACATTAGTGTTGCCTTTTAGAATGATAAATTTGTGTTGCCTATTAGATTTACCAATAGTGCTGCCTTTTAGATTTGCACTTTTGTATTGTTTTTTGGATTAACACATTTGTGTTGCCTTTTAGAATTACACATTAGTGTTGCCTTTTAGAATGATAAATGTGTGTTGCCTATTAGATTTACCAATAGTGTTGCCTTTTAGATTTACACATTTGTGTTGCTTTTTGGATTAACACATTAGTGTTGCCTTTTAGAATTACACATAAGTGTTGTCTTTTATAATTATTAATTAGTGCTGCCTAATAGATTTACCTATAGTGTTGCCTTTTAGATTTACACATTTGTGTTGCTTTTTAGATTAACACATTAGTGTTTTTTTTTAGAATTACACATTGGTGTTACTTTTTCAGTATTACACATTGGTGTTGCTTTTACATACACCCATGGCGAGGATAATAATTTCAGATGCCATTTATAGAGTTTTTATAAGCTTTCTATTAAACATCTCTATGCCCTACATTATAAATATGGTATATCTACGTTCAAACAATTATTACGGTATAGCAATTTGACAGAAATTATGTGACTGAGCGGTTGTACAGCTCCATCCCACTACCAAGGGTCCGAATTAAAGGATGAATTGTTTAAAACCGTTTATATGTTATACTTGTTTCAACAAAAATGATGTGACGTCACTACTACGGTACTTCTCATCAAATTAAGGTTCCATATGACATTCGCTCCGATGTATACTCCGCAAAAAAAGAAACTGGACACTTGTATGAGACCAAATATTTCGTATTCATTAACGATAAAATATATGATATTGTATATCAAATTAAAGATAAAATTACCCTCTTCAATATTCGCATGAAATCCAGATGAAATCATTAATGCATGACTTGACACGGTCAATTAACCACACCAAGGTCTGTTTTCAAAAATAACAAAAATGGAACATCCACTCAACCATATAAATGTTGATAAGCATAATCTAAAACGCTATATTCATGAGATGGCATAATTTTTCATTACAAATGTGACCTTTTCTATCTTCATCTCAATAAAGAGTATAAATGAAGACAAATTGTGAACGTTATAGGTGTTATTTTCATCCAAAAGTAACAAAATGGGGAATTCCATGGCAAAGCTTTATTAGTCAAAACCACAGTTTGTGCCCTTATTTCAGCATGAAAATGGTATAAATTCTTCTCAAGAATTATACCGTAGTCCATAGATCTTCAAAACCTGAAGTCTCCCTTGGTCAAACATTTGGGCAGTCTTTAACATGACATTTCTCTATGTAACTATGGTTAAAATTGCAGGGGACACATGAAATAGACAAGCTTCATGCCTGTAATACAGACCAGTATGATAATGCTCTCGTAACCTGACCCTGTTTTATTGACAAATTTGTATTTCCAGAGTTTGTTCATAACAATAAAGTTGAATAATGTCATAATTTACTTGCCCCTCTCATCTTGTTTTAAGTGAAACGCTTACTATCATTTCAGTCGAATGGTGTGGTCCTCCATTGTTTTGCTATTTTTGAAAACAGACCTTGCTAGTGTTAATTGACCATGGCATTTCATGCATGAACGATTACACCTTTAAAATATATCCTGCATGTAGAGGACTAAATTCCCTTTAATTTGATATATGATCATGTACACTTTATCGTACATTGATATGAAATATTTCAACTTATACAAGTGTCCAGTTTCTTTTTTTGCGGAGTATAAGTTGCTCCGCTATTATTGTTAACATAAATATTCAACACAATCAAATAATCAACAATATACAAACTTATATAAATTATCATAATCCTAACCATAACGGTAAGCCTAAACTTTACCCTATAAACGCAATATCAACTTCGCTATAACAGTAATGTGACGAGAAACCGACGGAGCAATCGTCGATCGTTGGAGCAAATGTCGCGCCACCCGAATCAGAGCACATGAATCATTTTTGCTCTGGATTGAACATCTAGGCTAATTGACTGTCGTGAATCCGCTGTTAATAATTATGAACATTAGCAAATGATTAGTCAGCATAATTCCACACACATTCTCAAACATGGGTCAATTAATCGGTTTCATTAGGGGAACGGCATGTACCCCCATTAATTCACTCAAATACAATTACAAAGCGAAACAAGATAAACATATAAACATCAGTAAGAACACGTTACGCTAATTAAAGCCCACATATTATTCATTATTTGTCAATTAACCCGTTTAATTAGCGGCGTGGCTACGGGGAAGGGGGGGGGGGGGGGTACATGCACTGCGACATTTTGTCAAGATAAAACAAGCACACGGGTGAATAAGTATTAAAGGGATCTAGTTAAACCTTGTTGACACGTGCAAACAAAAATATGTTTCTGATATGTCGATTAAATATTGTGTGAACATTTCACGTTAAATGGATGTTATGTGGCCGAGAAATGAGCGTTAATATTCACTAACTCGTTGCACTGACTTTGTACACGGTTATGACTATCCAGGAGATAGTTAAAACCCCGAACACTTCAATCGTAAATATCTTTTAAGCAAAAGGGAAATTCGAAAAACCGAAACATGTCCCATTCGTATATTATTGATACGAATACAACAAGATATGAGAGAACCGCTATAGAGTTCCAAGCAAGTTTTTAGGATTTAGACAATTTTTTTTAAATTATAGATCTCTTTAAATAATATATAGATAATTCCTCGCCCCCATCAGAGAGCACATGATTATTAGTTACTGCGTACCAATCTCATATAATTGCAGTCTGCTCTTCACACATTCTTAATCTTGGGTTGATTAACCCTTTTCATTAGCATGATTAGTGGCGTCGCCACAGGAGGGGGGGGGGGGGGCATGTTCACCCCAATAGTTTGTTCAAATGTATTACAACTTGTGTGAAAAACTTAGATGAATTATTCTACAGTGCTTAAATTGTAGAAATACATCTTCACAACTCATTTTGAAAATTTTGTAATAATACCTCATCCATTTTCTCTGCGTCATATTAAAAAGGCAAGTAACTCGAGTTAAAGGCCAGTTAGTTTACATCTACTTTACTATTTGGGTCCCCATATTTGGCCGGTATTCAATTCCGCACTTAAGTCAAGTATTTGCAATAATATGTGAATTGCTTAGCCAACATTGGGATTCGATTAATACATCAACTAATAATCTTGCCAAAATTAATGATGATGTCTTCAAATGTTATATTTAGATTTTTGTTTTAAAAAGTTGCAAAGTCTGAGAAACGATTTTAAAGCAAGATATTAAAGTAAAGTTCTTAGCCAAGCAAAATGCTAAGTAAATATTCTTACTTAATATATATATTGAATCGATTGCCAGTTCTGGGTAGTGAGCAGCAAACTGCGTGCAATTAAAATGTATCGATCACTTAAGGACACACGTGCAGCGGTTGAGCATCGATCCACGACCTTCCTATTTAAAAGGGCCGCGGACATTGTATACCAATTTATCTTAGGTAAGAAAATTCATCAGAAAGTTTGAATTATATCATATCGATTTTAGATAAGTATTAAACTGAAGTCTTAACAGAATATTTCATGCATGGGTATGCATTTTCAACTCTAAAAACAATACAAAACATTTCCATTTTGTCTCTGTATTGGTCGCTTATATGCATGCTTGTTCTTAGTAACTTTTTACAGCGCACGCACATTAACTACATTAACCTTAATCCTCGATGAAAGGGATTAATTCAATATCGTCGTCCGCACATGGCCAACGAATGATTGATGAAATAATTTCGCAATTTCCTTCAAGCGATAGAAGGCCTTTTTTTGTTGGTTGGATTCGCCTCTGCAGACGTGAAAAGGACTCTGACAGAAGAAATACATCAGCGGCGAGGTTTTCAAGCGCGGCAGGTGTTAAGCCCAAGATAGGGAAAATGCTCATTGATTTATAAACCCGTTGCCTACAAATCTCATCATTTCCAAAGGCGTTAAACTTGGCGCACCGCGTTAAATGGGAAATTGGTTAATAACCTGATAACGCTGGATTCAATTTGGATTACCTTTATTTGAAGAGCTTGATTTCAAGAGGCGCTAAATCAACCTCTTCAACTTTGGAGAAAAACTGGTTGTTTGCCCACTGCCCACCTTCATGCTCATGCCTATGATAATATGAAAATGGAACGTTCCTTACTTTGATTTTGATTGTGTAATTTGTCCCAAAATTTATATATTTGTTTGTGTAGCTACGTAGCCTGTTTACCGAGCATGGTGGCTTAGCGGTAATAGAGTGTCCGCCTCATGCACGGGAGGTCCCGGGTTCGAACCCAGACCGGGTCATACCAAAGACTTTAAAAATGGTACCTTCTGCCCTCTAGCCAGGCGCTCGGCATTTATAGAATGGAGAAGGGAAAGTTAATCACACGAGTTACCAGAGGACTGGCCCCCTTCTGTAGCTTTCGCTACATTTAGTAGACGTGTGGCCTAGGGCTAATGAATCGGAGTTAGGCGCCGCCTTATTATTATATGTGCCAAAATTGGCACGGGAAGGACTTTAACTAACGTATAGCCTGTTAATGTGCTGATAATTATTGTTAACTCATTTTTTTTGTAATGGAAAGTGGATTTAGTGCCTTTTGGAACTAAGCTCTTCATTTATAAATAGCACGTCATATAAATGAATTTGGGAATGCGCTTCTATCGATTTCTTCTTTATTGTATTTTTGGTCGAGTAATTATTCCTTTTTTGTTTGCACCTTTTCCATTAAACATTTTCAGGATTTCCGGTCGAATGAATGAACAAAATCTATCGCAATACAAAATCCTTTAGAAATGTCTTTTTTAGAAAGATTGCAGAGATGTCGGTTGACTGATCATAATGACCTCATGCAAGGTAGATCAACATTCATTTCGATGTGTAATTCATTTCATATTTTATAATCAGATTTGACCCTTGATGATACAGGCGTCAATATTCAATTATGATTTTCACATGTTCCTACTTGGTCATTACAATGATAATAACTTTGAACAAATCTTATCACCCCAGAAAATTTGTCACTATATTACTGGGTGTTGAATAAAACTTCCGCCACTTTCTATCGTACGGTAAATAATACAACAGATAACTTGGATCCTACATATTGTAGTAGGAGAAGGCTAAAAAGGTGTTAATTGTTGTGTGGTGGTCGTGTTGCATAGTAATTGACACTCAATTTCATTTTATTCATCAATATTTTCAGTGATTGATTGAAAAATTGTAAAAAATAAACCTTCTGTGCATAATCGAGAAGCTGTGTGCAAGTTTTATTTTTCTTTCCAATTTTGATAAGACACAATTACCCCCGGGAACCAAATATTTTTACAAGCTTTGCTTCTTTTCAGTTCCCCCATTTTCACGTTATTTCACAGATGTATTGATTGAATATGTAATATCTATTGTTTTATTAGTGTTCTGTATATTTTATATTTTATTTTATTCATGAATATAAATAATTGTGTGTTTGTATATTTACTTGTAGCTAAATTATCCTTCTTCGTTTTTTTTTTTTTTTTAAAGTCAAATTGAAGCCAGTGAGTGTTTGTTACACAATGGCAATATATTTCTTCATACCAGGATGTATTATTATAATTATCGAGCGCTCTCTACTTTGGATTATCTCTAACAAGTTCGAGCTAGAATGTAATGTTTTTCAAGACGTAGAACGATTTTCAAGAATCCATTGAGTGCCATTACTCCCACTCGCTGATAATAGCATAATCATTTTCAAGGGATCTGGAAACATTGTCCTAAACCACAAAACTTACTTAGAACTCTATAGTGATTAGCTCATACCTTGTTGTATTCGTGTTACCAATATAATGATAGAAGCATGCACGGAACAGGTTTCGGTTTTTCGAATTTCACTTTCGTTAAAAAGATATTTACGATTGAATTGTTCAGACTTTTAATTATCCACTGGAAAGTTATAACTGTACACAAAGTCAGTGCAACTAGTTAGGGTATATCACTTTGCAAATGTGCTCATTACTCGGGCATGTAACATCCATTTAACGTGACATGTTCAATTTTCAATTTCAATTTCAATTTATTCTTGCTTCCAACAAAACATTACAAATGAATAATGATAATTTGCACAAAATAGGGATATACATATTGGAAACAAGAGGGGTCCACTAAAAAGCAATGCTTGTACAATTATTGTGGACCCCTCAAATAATAGTTAGGTATATTGTACATTTAAATTAACACATTCTAGACTACAACATAAACAAATATAGAGAGGAAAAAAGGGGGAAAAGGGAATGCCAACAGAGACCAACATGGAACAAGAGAGAACTTTACATGACACAAATAGGAGAAGACGCACACAATACAAACAATTATACACTGCCAAAAGGAAGTGAGAGATCGGAGGTACAAATGTATGTAAAAGATAAGCTGCAAGTGGGGAAAAATGACTTCGCCCCATGCTGAGTACGCCACTGGATGTTTAAATATAATTGTATACACAAACCGTAAACACGTATATCATGTTACTCTATCAAGTGGAAAATATAGGCCAAACCTCGAATAAAGCAGTTTTTGTAGGTCTCGAATGGAAACATGCAACCCATAATGATCTCTGATGGAAATGTGAGCCTCTAATTTGCCGTCCTATTTACGCAGGTTGCCGTGGAATTGTTTCAAAGGTCACGGGCTCGATGAACGTTGTCACAGGATCAGGGCCCGTATTCAATTCCGTACTTAAGTACAAAATTTAAGCAATTTACTTAGTATTTGGCTTAAGTAAATTACTTAGACAAAATTGAGATTCAATTCATCGGCTAAGTATTTTAATAAGTAAAGTATGATTTTGTCTTAGTAAATTACATAAGTACTTTACTTAAGCCAGGTTGCTATTCAAATCCTTCATTGTGACCAAGTAATTTGCTTAAACTTAGGAAAAATCATTAGGACACTTAAGCATAGCTTAACGCTGGAATTAGTGGGAAACTACGCGCCAAAAGGCTGTGTACAGTGCACGTTTAAGAACAAAAATAGTGAATGGCAATCATACAGGGAAAAGAAAAAAATCTAGCTGTTACCGAATATTATCTGCTTGATTTGTTCATCTGTTGTTTACTTGTATGGATGCTGTGGATATAATGTGATCTACTATTGTAGGAATCGATGCCATTTTGGTGGACATATTCTTCAAACATTGCAAGTGATATATATATTTATGGGATATTAAATAATGGTCACAGCCGGCGGGTAAGTTATTTGTAATACTTCTTTATCATACAAGTATATTCCATGTTTGAAAATAGTTTGCTGGTTCGTTATTGGACTGGAGGCATCTGGATCATATTATGTCAAAAATCAATAACTGTCTCCACTTTCGGAGCTTCAAACGATCAAACTTTCACAAGAGCATAGCCTAGATCAATAGGCCTGCATATTATGGATCCGACAATCGCTGCATGGCATACCTCATATAAACTCAAGAAAAACATAAGCAAGCAGTGATTTTATTCCTCGACTTTGATGTTTTTCTGCTCATTTTGAAGCTTTGACTGCTCCCTATCATACCGTAATAACGTAACGTTTCAATCAAGATTGCTGTTATGATCATGCAATTCTGTTTTATAAAATGGGTAGAAGAATCCCTGCATTCTGATTGGTCAATTAGCATGTAAAAGTTTTTTACTGATACATGGATCACTTTAGTGTGATTTTCAATTTTTTGTCGCTTATTTTATAAAAACTAATGCTGCACAGGGGTATTTTGTGGATTTAAAAAAAAAAAATTATCATTAAAAATATTTCTGTTAAAATTGGTATAATTTTTTTTATTTCATCTAAAAAAAAAATTAAAAAAAAAAAAAAAATCTGATTTTTTTTTTTTTACATTTTTTATTTTTACATTAATATAAACAACATTTTATAATTTAAAAAAAAAAATGTGAAATCAAATTTTTTCCCAGCCATGGGTCGGTACTTTTGCAGCCATGGGTCGGTACTTTTGAAGCCATGGGTCGGAAAATTTAGCCATTACTGGGAAAAAGTCTGATTTTCACATTTTTTCGCGCCCATTTTATAAAACAAATGCTGCACAGGCATATTTCGTGGATCGGTAAGAATTGTATGCACTCTTTTAACTTTGGAAATGGTCTAAAACCCACTTGCTGCGCTCGGGGGTTTAAACCATACCAAAGTTAAACTCGTGCATCCAATTCGTACCGATCCACTCATGCCTGTGCATCATTTGTATATTAACACATGAATTCCCATTGACAAGCGTCGCACAAAATTGGTTTGCGATTTTGTTTTAACACGTGAATTCCCATAGACAAGCGTCGCATAAAATGATTCGCGGATACCATCAGCACTAATCTACAAACCATTGTGACGTCACAAGTATTTTACTTAGATTTTGTCTATAGTAAGTAAAAGTCAAAAATGCGATTTGAATACGAGATAAGTAAAGTTCTTAGCTTAGCAATTTACTTAGTAAAATTCTTACTTATTCTAAGTACGGAATTGAATACCGGCCCAGGCATATATGTACCCTATATTTACCCGAAATTACACAGTCCGCCACAGTGTGAACTCACCGAGGATCACAGTGCGTCACAGTATGAACTCGGTTCGCAGTGCTCCACAGTGTAAACTCACCACATATAATAGTGCGCCACAGTGTGAACTCACCGCTGATCACAGTGCGCAACAGTGTGAACTCACCACTGATCACAGTGCGCCACAGTGTAAACTCGCCGAGGATCACAGGACGCCACAGTGTAAACTCACCGCAGATCACAGTGCGCCACAGTGTGAGCTCACGACTGATCACAGTGTTCCACAGTGTGAACTCACGAGTGATCACAGTGCGCCAAAGTATGAACTCACCACTGATCACAGTGCGCCACAGTGTGAACTCACCACTGATCACAGTGCGCGAACGTGTGAACTCACCACTGATCACAGTGCGCCACAGTGTAAACTCACCACTGATCACATTGCGCCAGAGTGTGAACTCACCACTGATCACAGTGCGCCACAGTGTGAACTCACCGCGGATCACAGTGCGCCACATTGTGAACTCACCACTGATCACAGTGAACCACAGTGTAAACTCACCACATATCATAGTGCGCCACAGTGTGAACTCACCGCAGATCACAGTGCGCCCAGTGTGAACTCACCGCAGATCACAGTGCGCCCAGTGTGAACTCACCACTGATCATTGTGCGCCGTAGTGTGAACTCGGTTCGCAGTGTTCAACACTGGCACAAAACCAGACCTGCCCTACTCATGGATAGGACACAGTGTGCCACAATGCGAAGGCACTGTGTGTCAGAGTGTATCACAGTGTATTCAACACCGACACAGACCAGTCTTACCCCACTGGACAGAATGCAGTGTATCAAAGTGTGTTCAACACCGACGAACGTCCAAGCATACTCTACCATAGGAAACGCACATCGGACCACAGTGTGAACAATCTGTGTGGGCAATGTAATAAATGCGCGCCATGTCAAATGAAATGTGTCCAGCACTTCACCTTACTGAAAAGAAAGAACACAAGGGCCCCATTCCAGAAAGAGATACCATCAATTGTAAGTTACGATTAATTAAAGTCAGATCATGCGTTCTAAATGCGCGAATCTGATTTGGTTGAAACGCACAAAGTTTCTGACTTACAAACAAATGTAACTTACAATCGATTGTATCTCTTTCTGCACGGGGCCCTTGTGTTCTTTTTTTCTGTAAGATGGAGTGCTGGACACATTTCATCTCTTTCTGCAACGGAACCTGTGTTTCACAGTGTGAACACACCGCGGATCTTTCAAATAAGACTACTTTGTTCCTGTGCATTTTACATCGATAAGTTAGAACCAAATGATTCTAATAACCTTGGTGATTATAGGCTGGGCCAGTTTCGAGTCATTCAGCCCGGTTTCGAACAATGTCGAAGGTGATTATAATTTTATGAACCACTTGCATTGTGTACCTCCGGTGTATAATTTCCATCGATTTGCATTAAATGAAATGTAACGCCGTACGTGCGTGTTTTTGTTTGTTTGTTTTTTCCTATAAAATCCGTTATAAGGCATGCTATATTTTCAGAAGGTCTTACTGTATAATTGCATCCGGTAAAACTATCACAGCAAAACGTATCGTCGACATTTCAAATATTGCACTCTACAATCGTGTTATAAATGGATATCTTCTTTTTATACGAATACAAAATATTAATTTTTTTTATAGCGCCTTCGGAAAGTTTCGTCTATTGGCCAACTAATTGATTGATAAAATGAAATTAGTAAAGAATATGATGGCAATATCTGAACCAGAAAAGCGAAAAAGCTTCTTTTTTTTAGAAGTGAAAGTTCGATGCTGCACAACAAACATAACCATACTACAATAACTTATCATATTTTATCAAATGGGTAGAAGAATCCCTGCATTCTGATTGGTCAATTAGCATGTGAAAGTTTTTTATTGATGCATGGCTCACTTTAGTTTGATTTTCACATTTTTTTGCACTCATTTTATAAAACAAATGCTGCACAGGCATATTTCGTTGATCGAAAAAAAAAATTTATTTTAAAATTGATATAAAAAAATTGTGTATCATTTAAAAAAAAAAATAATTATATCATTCAAATTAATTTTTTTTTTTTTTTTTATTGTTTAAACAAATTAATTGAATTTTGAAATTGATATAAAAAAAAAATATACACTTTCAAAAATGTGAAGAACATTGAGATGATAAACTCGGTCTTGTCAAATTTAATTTCCCTATACCTTTACTAAAATGTGATATTACATTAAGAGTGAAACCGCTATGCAATGATGACCAAATAAATGAACAGTGATACCAACAAGTTAGCAGGAAACTATAAATAATAATCTAAAGTAAGTTTGTAAAAATGAACTATTCCAGAATCAATATAGTAATATACTTTACTTTCATAATTATGGGGGCTAAATAATTATTATAATATGATGTGAAGACGGTATTTAGCAAACAAAAACAAAAAATAAAACGCAATCGCGACGTATATAATAATACTTTTGCAGCCATGGGTCGGTACTTTTGAAGCCATGGGTCGGTAAATTTAGCCAATTTTGCCATTACTGGGAAAAAGTCTGATTTTCACATTTTGTCGCGTCCATTTTATAAAACAAATGCTGCACAGGCATATTTTGTGAGCGGTTATACAGCTTAAAGTGATCCCTGTAAAGTGTCAGATATTGCACAAAATGACATTTGAGACTTCAATCCTATATCAATATCATTGTAAAATACAATTGAAAGATTTGTGAAAGTTTGAAAGAAAACGAACACTGTTTACCTAGTGAAAAAAACGAATATTGAGTTCATATTTTATCACCGAATACTGATGGTCTGCCATACTTTTGTCGCAGTAATGAATGATCCGTTTGAGATATTCGCACCAGTGTATTTTTACACACGTAGTACATAATTCATGGAATTTGAACTCGCTCGGCTCAAAGTTCAATCTCCGGACTGTTCTCACGGGTGCTGCATGCGGACGTTCTCAGCTAAGACAAATGTACTTTTTTTCAATTGCGTTGATTAACGCTTTAGAAATAATGATTTTCAATGATAATTATCTTCATACTAAAGGGACATTTGAAAAAATCAAACCCTATTTTATTCTTCTCTTACCATAAGCTAAACAACACGGTAGAAGAGAAACAAGGAAGCTCCAAGTAATTTTCGTGGATTTGGACACTTTACAGGTATGACTTTAAAGTCGATTGCTGCCTTATAGTAGGTTATCGGATGACAAAAGGTAATAATTTTGTGTGTCATTATGTAATCGTTATAATCTGGAAAGCTTCAAGGACATTTGAAGTGTATTTCTACGACGTTTGCGGGGCTTCGCGGGGTAGTTCAGTTTTAGTTAAGATGGCGCTTCGAGAAATATTCTTTTTGGTGAGGTAATGACAAACTTAGGGTAACATTTTAAAAAGAACACACACGGCTTTTGAATGAAAACAGCCCTGAAACGTAATGTTTATGTTTTTACTACCATTCAAGCATGATTAAACTATAACTGTTAGTTGTAAATGATAACTTACAAGTTTTAGTTAATACTGTACAATTCTGTTTGACGCAAACAGTGCAATCCCTTTAACGTAAAAAAAACTTCCTTCAGTTTTCACATAACAAGGCAATTGGCGTCGTCGGGTCTTCGGGGAATAGGAGAAGAAATTGGTCCAGCGGACGGGCTATAAAACTCATATGTCATGAGATCATCCGGTAAGGATGCAGGGAATATATATCCGGCTTTGTACGTGCTATTCATGAGAATGATGAGAGATGACATTATACTACATGACTGTGGCGTAGCTTATGAAAGTTGGACGGGGGACTGTCCATACCGGAAAGAACACAGTGTGCCACAGTGTGAACACCTACTTTCCGGTAGGGGTCGACCACACCTCCCCCAGCTCCCCGATCGACCCTTTTCTCGTGGAAATGTTGACCCACTTGCTGGGAAGAAAGATGCCCATTTATATATCATTGTAAATTGTCAATTAAAGCCAAATATCAGCATTGGGAAAGTTCCAAACACATCTGTATTGTCTAAACGGGGGTTTGAGCATCGTTTCGTACGAGAGCTGACTATATATATAGAATCACGATCGTTTTGTGTGTGAACGACCGGTCGATTCGCTAATCATGATTAGCTTTACGAAACTCGTATAACTGGGCGGGGCTTAACGTGACCGCAGAACAGAACAGAAGAGTCATGATTAAGGGATACAAATTTCTGTGTGTGAACACGCTGTTATATATTCCGCTATCTATTCCTCTATCGTCGTCTCCATTGTAGTCAACATCCTGTAATTAGAATTGACGTGGACAAAAAAAAAGCAACGGTCTGATCCATGTATAGATACATGCCTGACATTAAAGAGATGATTCATGAAATGTTTCTCTCTGCAGAACAATATCGAGTGTTACCTTGTTTCCTTAAATTCATTGTTCAGGTTGAAGTTTTATTTTCATTTACTCAAACTGCATTTACAATTGTAATATGGCATACAAACGAAAGTATATTGTTACGATATTGCTTAATTAGTTGTAATCGTACGTTTGATTTAGTTTCTAGTAGTGGATAATTATGACGAATTTGCAAACAAACCTGTAAGCGCTTTAGAAAAGAAGATCAGAGTATACAGAGTGTGAAATAGAGAGGAGTTCGAAGTATTAATGATCATGCTGTTTGAAGAGATGATTTTTTAGATTATCTTTGAATGAGTCAGTTGAGAGAGAGTTATTGACCCAGTTAGGCAAAGCGCTCCATAAATATGGTCCAATATCTACTGGAAACTTTCCAGATGATTAGTAAATCGCGGATACTCTCTTTGATAGAACAGAAAAACACACGAAAGTACATGTATATTTTTTGAACGATATTGCTTAATTTGTTGTAATCGTACGTTTATTTAAGGTTTTTTAGCATGAACGCGATTCACTGGCAATGGCCTGCATATCTGTATTGTGTATAAGTCCGTTTAACAGGTGTTGTGATTCTGACGCTGACCAGCGTTACAAATCTAACTTCAATTCACTCTGGACCCTTTGTAAATTATGTGAGTGTAGGTATATGTTTGCAAATGTCGATAAATACGTATGCTGGTTTACAACAATATTTCAGTGTTATAATATAATTTTAATACTCTTCTGCACGTAATTTCATCAGGATTTCGATACGTGAGACATGTAAGTGATTAAATTGACAGCTGGACATTAGCTAGAAGTACTCCACTGTTGATTTAAAGGGACCTAGTAACATATAGTGCTTCTTTTTATACCTTCAGTTGTATTAGTATCACCAATGTAAACATGGAACAAGTTTGGGTTTTCCGACTTTCCATTTCGTAAACGAATGTATTTACGATTGAAGTGTTTATATTTTTTAATTACTACTGGGAAGTTATAACTGGGTACAAAGTTAGTACAATCCGTTATCGAATATCACTTTGCATGTAATTGGCTCATTACTCGGCCATAAAACATCAATTTAACGTGAAATGTTTCAACATTACTCAGTGGACATATCAGATCACAAAACACAAATTTGATCAAACATGTATTACCTTTTGCACATGTCAGCAAAGTTACTAGATCCCTTTAAGTCCAGCTCAAAGTACTCCACTGTTGCTTTAACTTTGGTAATGAGAAGTTGGTCGGAGAGGATTTATCAGGATCGTTTTAAAGCAGCGCTGCGCTTCGTTCGATAATTGCGCTCCAAGGGCAAGGCCATGTGGCGAGAATGTTCCGCTCCCGCCATTAATCCTGTCATGTGTATAGAAAGTCAAACGATCGAAGTAATCCGATGATATGGCCTAGTCCCACTGCATCGTTTCTTATTCCGTCTCCGATCCGACAAAACATGTGGCAAAACGGTCAGTATCTAGCAAATTTGGAAGTCCCATGACGTTTCATTTCACGCGAAACGGAGCCGAATCAAAAGTTTCCTATTTTGTAGTCCATTCCGAAATTGGTCCGCATCATTTTGTTTCCTGCTATAGTACTTTCCGGACGTCAAACGGATAGGAAACGGAAGGAGAAACGGTGCAGTGGGACTAGGCCATTACTTGCCAGATTCAGATTAACTAGAATACGTGTATATGATTCGCCAATCTGCACAATCATATTAAATGTGTGCTCAATTCGCTGATCGTCGCCGATGCATGCAATGAAACTACTGCATGGTATAGCATCGCGCTGCGTGATCATGGCGACAGAGTGCTAATGACAGGTTGGCTAATGACGTTTTAGTTTAGCAAAAGACAAACAAACCTCAATATGCACTGATTGGGTACAAATTAAAACAATAACTGGGGAGCAAAACAAAATGATATATGTCCTGAATTTAACCAATAAAGGTCTGGTTGAAATAACACATTGGTCTTGTCATGGTCTATGCCTTTTCTAGCCAGTTGCTCGGCATTTATAGAATGGAGAAGGGAAAGTTAATCACACGGATTTACCAGAGGACTAGCCCCCTACTGCAGCAGCCTTCACTACTTATATAATGTTTGTGGCCTAGGGCTACATAATCGGAGATAGGCCGCGCCTTATGTGCTAAATTGACATATGAAGGTCTTTAACTGTTTTGAATATTCACTTCTATACCTCTATAAAAAGAAAAGTCTGTCGGTATTATTGCTAGACTAAGCTACGATGATAGAATTATAATACAGCACAGCACGTGTCTTATTTTTAGCTTTAGATACATTCTCCATGGTCACTTTCTCAAGCTCAACATTCGCTCATGATCATGATCATGGTGATGATGGAATGTAACAACGCAGCACGTATGACTTTCACCTTCCTTAATGTAGTTTGGGGCGACGGGGAGATAACCGCAGGACATCATTGAGACGACAGGTGGCTGAGATGGGGGAGGAATCGATGGAGAGGGGGTATATATAGGCAGGGTTGAACGATATATAGGGGTAATAACTACAAAGAGGCAAGGTTACCCATCAGCAGTCTCTGATCAGTTATAGGTTCACGTTCTGTTTAAAAGGATCCAGTTACTTTGTTTGATCGACTAAATTACCCACTAGCAGGTCAAGTGGTTCTTTCGTGCCCCTAAAGCCCGG
>JBAMJV010004659.1:115000-125074 GCA_037951105.1 Echinarachnius parma
GTGCGGTAATACTATACAGTAGTACGTGTATATTATGTATCGCAACCATAGAAGTATGACTCCAACACTGCCGTTGACGCAACTCGCAAGCCCCATTCGCATTCGTTCGCCTTTCGTTCACAGTCGCGCTAACACACGGAGAGACTGGTCCATGAGGCGCATATATCACTGATTTTTTGCGGAATGGAAGGAAAAATCATAATCTTAATCCACCCGGTAGTTGGATCACATATTGGAGAGTAAATTGCTGGTAAGTACCGTATCATATGTATAGTTTTAAGCACAATTAGCGTGCACACTAATATTTGGTTTCAGTCTTTTATTAGGAGAACATAGAACGCTAGTGCCTCGCACTAGCGGTTCTAAAAAGTGATACCCGGGCGTCAACCACTTTTATATGATATTTTGAAAGCAAATTTCACAACAATTAGAGCATTTGAAGGGAAATTATTATTATTTCCCATGTTTTTTTCGATGATCTTTCATATGGAATTGAAATCAACCAAATCCGTTACAATCGATGTTGGGGGGGCACTTTGGAAATTACCAAAACTCAACTTGGCCTTTAAACTTAACCTGTGACATTTGTATTAAATTCAGCTTTTTGATACGTTTACTGGACCACCATATCATCTCGCCTTTTCAACGTTGAGTGTCCGGGACTGTAGAGAATTTTGCGTTTCGTAAGTAGTTTGTTTGCTAGATTGCTAGCATGGAGTTGGCTAAATTGATGGCACATCAGAAGTGATGTACATGTAAGTATCTAAGCAGGGGCGGAGCTACGGGGGTCTGGAGGACACTTGCCCCCCCCCCCCCCCTCCCAAGATGTTTGTGCCCTCCACCCCAGGTGCCCCCCCCCCCAAAAAAAAAAAAAGAAAAAAGATAACACATCTAACTTCAATTAGGAAATCAAATGGGCAACAGATATCGGTTTGTAAAACAAAAAATGTAAAGCCAATATTCATCATAACACCACACCCTTCAGCGACAACGCATTTTCGCGTCGGACCAGATTAACTTCAATTACCATGATTACAGTAATACAAAGTGTCATACCCCTTCTTATAGTGATCTGGCTTGCGGCTGATTTCAAAGTCATCATTATATCAGTCTCTCCGCTGGCGAGATTTCATTTTTAAAACTTACTTCATGATCTTGTGTAGGGCTAAGAGACTATATAAGGACATGTTGCATTTTCTTATCCCTCCTAATAGTCTCCTTTCTTCTAATGTGCCTTCAACAAGAGTTTTCATGAATAAAGATGAGTGCTCGTTTGCTGTCACATGATTTTGATGTTTATTACATGTTCCACTAATTCTTCTCGACACAGCGAGGTGTCGTTCGCCTACGTATTTCTCCTGAAATCATCAAAACATACCTGTGAAAAGGATTATCCCCCTCTCGTGCTCTCATCTCACCCCCGTGATTTCAAACGCAAGAACCTGCCGCTGACATGTCTGGCCCCAAACATTAAACCTCAACAAACAAAATTATTTCTAGAGATGAAAACCCGTTCTACGAAACTGATACACTAATTCTTCTCGACACGACGAGGTGTCATTCGCCTATTACTCCTGATATCATCAAAACATACCTGTTTTCTCTTTTATCTCGTGCTCTTATCTCACCCCATGAGTTCCAACGCAAGAACCTGCTGCTGCCATGGCTGGCCCGCAACATTCATGACATTATACCTCCAAAAACAAATTCTTCCCAGAGATAAAAACAGTTCTACGAAACTGGTGAAAGGCATAATTTCAAAATGCATTACCCTATGTTTTATTCCCACCAGTCACTCTTTAGCCTTTCGGCCCGAATAGATAAAAGCACAAATACATGAGTCAGAAATGTATTTCTTTGTCACAAAGTCTATCCACAGTAGAAACAAATTTGTCTACCATCCCCATTTATTCCTCAAATTATCATAGCAAGAATCAGTTGACATTGTTAAAATATGAATCGTAGTTCATGTTCTCTCTTATCCGGATCTAACCAAGTTCGTGCAATCATTTAATTGCATTAATTTACCACTGCATATGTTACTCTGTAATATGATGATGAAGCCTAGCAAATTTCCTACGCACACTGTTACAGCACCCATTCGGACAACATTACCGGCCTTGGCCTATAAATTACTATATATTTTACTTCCTAACGTATGACATTATATCGAGGACATTACCATTCTTTCAAGATGCCGTCTCAAGATGGGGGGACATTGCCATAACATCGAATCAATTTGGTTTGTAGAAGACCCGTGTCAGTTTATTGGTTAGCAGTGACCTTATAACATTCTGCAACTGTTTCGCGAGCGTTTTCTATTTAATCTTGTCCAATGTATCGATGGTGCATACCGGTGGTTTTCGTGAAAAGGCTTGCAGAAAAAACAGAAGGAGTAATTAAATTCCGTTGATCTCATTGCATGTTATTTATTCAACTTGACTTGCTTAATTAGATTGTGTAACAGTCACGTATAGTAAGCAAATAATTACCGTTGGTGAAGGTGATGGGACAATCTATCACTTCCAAGGCGATCTGGATGTAGCTATCTTTCCGAAGCGAAGCTGAGGAAAGATAGCGTATACATTCAGATCGCCGAGGAAGTGATAGTTTGCCATCGCCTGAAACCAAAAGGTGATTATTTGCTTTATATTCCACATCGAACGGTAGATCTAGTCTATAAGCAGGCCTAGTCTAACGCAAGTCTTAATTACAGCTGTTACTACTACAGTACTGGTTTGATCTACTTACCAACATCAATGTTATTCCAATTTCCAATGTGTATGTTGTTTCCAGCATTCGCAATAATCTTGGAACACTTTACTTTCACTCTCAAGCAAAAAAAGTTCCATTTCAGCTCCGTTAATAGAACTACGTCGAACAACAGAACAAGCAATTAAACAATAACAACGCAACAAACCGTGTACTGTTATACTATGTACGATACGTATGCGCTGCATACAAAGTGCATGCATAGCGTGTGTATGAGCTTGAACAGTGTGCTACGTACGTGTATGCACAACGAATACAATTAAATTTGTAATTCGCGCGCATAGAGAACCCCGCCACATCATTTGGGTACGGAATTTGACTAGCCACACACGAGCTCCACAGTCAAGTCAATGCAACCGCAGTGAAAGTGCGTTGCACTCACTAGATAGTACTTTTTATCTAGTGAGTGCAACACACTTTCACCAAAGATATCTACAGAGTGTAACGAAGTTTTCTTCTCCCATCAATGATGGGCGAAACTATGCTTCATCACGTGATTAACTTTTGACCAATCGTAGAGCAAGATTCTTAGTATGTGGAATATAATATTGTATATGTCATGTCTGTCAATTCAAATGAGATCGTGATGTTGGAAGATATAATTGGGTATTTGTCGAGGTTTTTAAAGTTGCACAAGTATGCTGCAAAGCCTAGAAGATCAATACCTATTGTTGAACATAAAAGCCAGATTCCCGATCAACTCAACGTAAGGTAACGGGAAGGACATTGCAGTTATGCCGCTGCACACACATTATCGTTGACTTGCGCAATTGTTTGCTACTCTGGGCCGGCCGTGGCTGAACCATGCGTCGTTCAATGATGACAGCCTGGAGAATGATCGCCGTAATTTGTTTCATTACTGAATATGTTTGATCAACATGTTACAATAATGCGAGCACTTGCAGGGGAATCATTCTCATTTAGAAGTCCTTTAATAATAAGTCTCCTTTGTTACACGGATTTTAAAAAAAAGCTAAAGATTCAAACAAAATAATGAACCAGTACTTTAGTATAATCTTAAACATTTAGCGACTGTTTCCCAAACATGATGTCAACCTAGTCTAGCCTATTGATATAAGCTTTCCAGGAACAACCCGCCAAATATCGAAGGAAGTCATTTAATTATGCTGTCTGCAGTCATGTCGCCAATCTAGTCCAATGTGATTAGTTATATACTGTGTATCAACTTGAGTGAGTGTAGACATGTGACATTTAGACATTTTAATTTAATCTGTGTAGTTATGCATGCAGCCAATGTACGCATTTCTGTCATGTTAAATATTCCTTATTGATTGTCTCTTTTTTGTGTATCTCCCCCTCTTTTTATTCCGGAATTTGCTCAATTGATTGAGGGACGTGCAGCCCTACTGTCATAGCTTTGCCATCCTCATGATGGTAATTTTGCAACTAATATAAGACGCATTAAATGATATTTTCTTGTGATATCGAAATCCAAATTAGTATTTTTTTTCTTTAGTACTAGTACAGTTCATTTTATTTGGAACAATTATTTGAAAGTGAGAACTAATTTGCAAACCTTGTAATTAACCATACAAAGGCCCAGCTATTGAGATCTTTCTAGAGCCGGGGGTAGCGTTGGGGGAGGGGGAGGGGGAGGGGAGAAGGGGGAGGGGGAGGGGATGAAAGAGGTCATTATGGGACCTTCAAATTAGTCATATAATACGGTTGAAAAATGATAAATCGGTTTTAGTGCTGACTAATTTTTGATATTTTATTGACGTATGTAATGGCATTACTTATGCGAAAGTTTTTATGAGCCAATTTGCTACAATTGAAAACAATGCAACATGTCAAAATAACGAAGAAATATAATAACGAATTTTAAAGAGAGTGGCTGTAGTTTGTATTAATTTGGATAAAGGAACATATTGGTATCAGATCATATTTTCCAGAGCATATGAAACGTTGGCTCATTGTTTGATTTTGTTATAAAACGAGAGAATGTGACCCGGTAATGCAAATATATTTACATTAAATTTCAATTAATGTCGACAAGCGAAAAGATTGGTGTCAATTCATATTTCAAAAGCATGTATTACACACACTCAGTATTTGACTTTGGTGTTTTATATTGCCTGACTTCGTTTACTTGCTGTCATTATAATATGAATACAGATTTGACGAGAAGGGTTCGTAGCTGTTTACGTACAAGAAAAAAACTCAACTTGTCAACGAAGGAATGTCATACATTGACTTTACTTTTTCAATTAATTTCGACAAGCGATGTCAAATTAACTTATGGCTGTCTGTCTGTTTGTCTGAATGTACTTAAACCTGAAGTGAGTGTTTTGCAAACATGCATACTACCTTTCCCCTTTTCGCAGCTTTCATTAAAACATAATATTACCTAGTATAGACAGATGGACTTATTACAGCAATGCAAAAGTTTACACGCGATATATAAACGTCATCGACAATAATATATACGACTATTAGTGCGTGTGCGCATAGGGTCCTGTATACAGTAATCGCTTGCGCTCTGAGTCTCTTCCATGAGCGCGATTGACTCATCGGGATTTAGAGCGCAACGCCACAGACATTGAATATGGTAGTTTGCAATAACATTTAACATTTCCCATGCACGCTGTGATCTACCGCTATGTTTTGGTATTCAAGGTGAACGTAGCGGGACCTTGCGCGCAGTGCGAAATGGACACTGACCCAGTATTTAATATGTAGTGCGAACAAACTATGGTCTAGTTCAAAATGGCGAACCACGGTTTAGCATCACTACGCATGACCAACGTTAAAACACAGCACAACCTTTCGAATAGAAACTCGTGTAAACTCGAACAGGGCTCAACTCGCACATTCTCATGCATGTAAACTCAGACCTCGCGTTTCCTGTTTTGATATTCGCGAACAGACGCAATGGAAAATAATCGCGTGGTAAGTACTCCGTGAGCGCGGCTGTATAAAATATGCATGGATTTACTAAACTACATTTACTCATACGCCCTTGAGGGTGAGTGGTGCATGCTTTATCCATAATTAATATGATGCGATGATGAACGGTGATTAGATGTTCTTCTGTATGCGAGAGACATTAAACACCGTGCAATAAATACCAATTAATTCGCCATAAGCCGTTATTCATCGTGCGTGTCCCTCTCAGCTAAATGTGAACGCTTAATGACCCATTCTACGTGAAATTAATGGTTAAACCAAATAATGAAGAAACAAACAGATTCAATGTACAAAGGATAGCCGTATTCACATAATCAAGGCCCTTGTTCATCAAACATGATCATGATGAATATGTTTATTAGTTCGCCAGGTGTCTGCTGGGGACGACGAATAAAACACAATATAGCTGTCCTCGAGAGAAATATCTTTGTGAGTGTGTTGAACTTGTAATTCCAAAAGGCGCTAATTGCACTTTTCAACTTTGGAAAAAAAAATTTTCCTTTTTCCAACTTTGTACACATGACTATGGGAATACGAAAATGGAACGTTCCATATTTTTTTTTTTATTGTGTACAAATATGTCCTAAAAATAAGGATTTCAAAATAGCTATCTAGCTTATTAATGTACTGATATCGTTAAGTAATTTTGTTTATATGAAAAGTGGAATTAGCGCCTTTTGGGTCTAAATCCTTCATAAGTGTTTGTCAGTTGCAGGTAATGTGTGTGTGCTTCAGGGTGAGTGAATGTGTAAGATATCTACCGGTTCCCTACTAGAATTAAATGTGCAATTGCCAGAATGCTCAGAGAGGTGAATTGCCCAGCAGGTTCCCCTAAAAGTCAGTCATTATATGAGACCGTCTCTGGCAAAACCAGGGACTTCGCCGCATTTACGATTTTTCGTAAATGGCCTGAAAAGGTCAAACATTTTAGTATCATATTGTTAAGCAACTTTTCTAGTTTCTAATGAGATATGCAAAATTCCAAAATATTATCGGGAAAATGGCTTTATCTTAGGACAAAATCAAGAATGACATGTACTTTGAACTGAGTGCTGAACTTTAACCTCAATTATCTCCATTTTTTAGCAGAATGAGAAAAATAAATTTAAAAATCATAACCTCGTCAATTTTTGTCAGATCGGCATAAAAATGGTCTCAAAATAAATATGTCTCAACATAATATCAAAAGCTCAATTTTACATTTTGTGTCAAAGTTGCTGATTTTGCCAGAGCCGGTCACATATTATACAACATCTTACATTTTGACACACACTTGCGCTAACACATTACACATAATTCTACAAACATGATATAATACATGATTGTCCTGTATATTGCATATCAGATTAAATTCGAAGTAGTCCGTTCCTAAAGCAGTTTCGAATACTCGATAAAATATTTCGTTTTAATATGTCAAATATCATGGACATTGGACAATATACAATAGTTGGATTCGTGATACTTTAGCCGTCCTCCGGAAAATGCGGAAGACTAGTAAGTCTAGATCTGTTTTTGTGGATAACATGACATGGAAAAGTCGATTTGCATCGCAATATTCGTTCTAATTATTTGATTGTGATTGCAAAGCTGCGGTCTGGGTTTACAATATGTAACTTGAAATGAAAACAAGTCGATTCCTTTCACTTGTCGCTAAACATGTAAATGTCAAATACAATTGTGTAAATATTTTGTTTCCATGGTCGTAATACGCATTCAATTCGATTACAATGTGACTTTACTTTTTTGTTCGTGTTTCTTTCTTTCATTAAATCCTTAGCGCTGACTTTGTTTTGGCACTGCTACTCATTGCGATAGATCAACCCAAAAAAACTCCGGGAGTCATTCGCGAGCAAGAGTATTTCCCGGTGTATTTCCCGCAAATTTTGTGGTTTTAAGTTAGTGAGCGTAGCGAGCTTGAAATTTTTGCAATTTCACAGGCGGCAAATCAAAAATCCCGTATAAAAAGGGGAAATATGAAAAAAGGACCCATGTCTAAGGATTTTTTTGATGAAAAGGGGACCCATGTCTAAGGATCTTTCTTGAAAAAGTCACCCTTCCCAGCGGCACATACCCGTATACCCAATATACGTGAGTACCCCCCCCCCCCCCCCGGGAATGACATGTACTTTGAACTGAGTGTTGAACTTTAGCCTCAATATCTCATTGTTTTAGCAGAATGAGAAAAATATTTAAAAAAATCATAACCTCGTCAATTTTTGTCAGATCGGCATAAAAATGGTCTCAAAAATAAATATGTCTCAACATAATATCAAAAGCTCAATTTTACATTTTGTGTCAAAGGTGCTGATTTTGCCAGAGCCGGTCACATATTATACAACATCTTACATTTTTGACACACACTTGCGCTAACACATTACACATAATTCTACAAACATGATATAATACATGATTGTCCTGTATATTGCATATCAGATTAAATTCGAAGTAGTCCGTTCCTTAAAGCAGTTTCGAATACTCGATAACATATTTCGTTTTAATATGTCAAATATCATGGACATTGGACAATATACAATAGTTGGATTCGTGATACTTTAGCCGTCCTCCGGAAAATGCGGAAGACTAGTAATTCTAGATCTGTTTTTGTGGATAACATGACATGGAAAAGTCGATTTGCATCGCAATATTCGTTCTAATTATTGATTGTGATTGCAAAGCTGCGGTTTGGGTTTACAATATGTAACTTGAAATGAAAACAAGTCGATTCCTTTCACTTGTCGCTAAACATGTAAATGTCAAATACAATTGTGTAAATATTTTGTTTCCATGGTCGTAATACGCATTCAATTCGATTACAATGTGACTTTACTTTTTTGTTCGTGTTTCTTTCTTTCATTAAATCCCTTAGCGCTGACTTTGTTTTGGCACTGAACTCATTGCGATAGATCAACCCAAAAAAACTCGGGAGTCATTCGCGAGCAAGAGTATACTTTACCCTCAAACACCTCCTCAGTAAATAAACAGGTGAATCGCTAAATTGTTCTCAAAATCTCTCCTTTCAGTTATTCCGGGAATCCAACGGCAGTCTTGTCACTACATGATGTATTCCCTAATCGCCATACTTTAGAGAATAGGGACCATATTGCTTTACATGCATGGCCCTACTTCATGGTGTTATTCAGTAAGTATCGACTGTATACACCACTTCACTTTCTCTACTCTCTCCTTCAATGAAGTTGTTTTGCAGAAAATGTATTTCTTGCTATACATGTAGGTGGGTGTCGCAACGAGGTGTATTTGACAAATACATTTGAATGATTAAATCTCTTGGGTTGAATTTTAATATCCGTATTTGTGTGAGGTTATGTGGTTTTGTGTAGTTTAAATAAAACCTTTTTTCTGCGAATCTGTACCCCACGGGCTGTTGATCCTAAGATATAATGAAAACAAAAGCTAAATGGAATCACCCGTGATGTTTATCTGTGCCCTAATTTAAATTTGATATTCAGATTCTTGGAAATCTTCAAGTAAAAGAAAATAAATAAAAGAGCGATGTTATTCCTAGCTCTGAGAGGATTGTATTATTTCATTTCCGCTACAATTATGCTTTGTTATTGCTGCGTAATTGATACCATTTCAAGCGAGAATTGAAGGAATGACAATACTACGTTATTCATTGTTGATTCATTTATGTCTGTAGAGTCTACAGGAAGAAATAGATTATCTTCTAATACTTTTGATTACTTCTGTTGATATTATGGTAGAAATAAAAATACATGAAATGAATGGAAAATGCAATAACAGATTTAAGAAAAGTATGGTGTGTATGTGTATGTATGTGTGTGTGCGTGTCCGTGTATGTATGTGTGTGTGTGTCTGTCCGTGTAAGTGTACTTGTGACTATGTATGTTTGCATGTGTATTTTATTATAAAGTTTATTAAATAAACAACACTGGCTTAATAAAAGGCATGTGAAATCCGAGTGTTTATGTATTGTTTATTGTGTAAAATTTTTAATGTAAATTGACTGTCAGAATAGCACCACTTGGTCGTAATACCGATCTATAACTCTCATAAATCCCACATTATAATAACCATACCAAATAATACGCCCCTAAATTGATATACTTCGTGCCACTTGGTTTGCCATGACGTGGGATGTTTCTGATCCAGTATACATAGGCGTACCCAGGGGGGGGGGGGGGGGGGGGGTTGGGGGTTCAAACCCCCCCCCCCCCTTTGAGCAAAAAATGACTGTTTTGGGGGTTTGAACCCCCCCCCCCCCCTTTTCAAATTTTGAACTGGTCTCGAGACCAAATTTTAGCGTCCTCGACCGTAATTTTCGATGATCTCGCCTCAAAAAGTGCGTGGTTACGGCCTTGAAAAGTGCGAAAAACCGTGGTCTCGGCCTCGAAA
>JBAMJV010004660.1:0-47345 GCA_037951105.1 Echinarachnius parma
GGCTGGCAAATGTGCATGGGATATGAACGGGATGACACTGGCTACACCACCTCTGCTTGTTGCTGCCCAAACCTGATTTGAGAGCCGTCGGTTGACATGCCACCTCCTTAATCGTCACTCTTTAATCCAAAAAGCGGAAAAGGGTTTCAATGGGTATGTCTTCTACATGAAAAGAAAATACGACGTGGGTGTAAAAAACATCAATCGGTAGGCAAGTGGGAGGGGAGGTGTAGCTAGGTAACGAAGAGGGAAGGGGAGAAGGGGACTAAGAGGAGACAATGATTCCAAAGAGGGAACAACCTGTGTCAAAATAGGACAATTGCAATTTACAGTGTAGATTTGATTATACTTACACTTAAAAGGGGATGCGGGTAAAACGAAAAAGGGGGGCACGATTTCGTAACCACCGTGTATCCTATAACGGTTTAGCTACACGTACGCTACTGTGAGCGAGGATTTAAGAGAGGTATAGATAGATTGGTGACATTTACCAATCAACATAATTGTTGCCACTCCCCACAAAAGATATATATTCAACAAGATTGCAGGGTAGGTTGCGGAAAGATGATTATATGAATGTAAGGGGACAAGCTACTCGTTATCCTACTTGCCACGTTGCATTCCTCCTGATGTCAGAGCGTCTACCTAAAACAAAACTCGAAAGAGGACTTCCGACAGACTCAAATATTTAGGCATGATGGGTAACATAACGCTTTCTAATAACAATTCAATAACAATGTTTGCGTGTGTGCGTGTGTGTGCGTGCGTGTGTGCGTGTGCGCGCGTGTGTGTGTGTGTGTGTGTTTGTGTGCGTGTGTGTTCACCATGTGTTCACAGTGTGATTAGTGTCGACACCATGACTATAATGAAATGTAAAGTGGGTTACAAAGTGTGTTCACACTCTGGTCCACACTGTAACAAACAAAACAACAAACTTAAAATCACACTGTGACACATGACTGTGTTCTTGCCGATATGGGTGAGTTCCACAAATTATCTATTATTATTATTTTAATGGCCGAAATAGAATATGGGCGTATTTTCAGGGATCATCAACCTTACTACATTAAAGAAACTCACAAGGTGCTGATTTGTCGCACATTGCCACTATCATTTATAATACATCAAACCATCGCCTATTGTGACAACAGGACTTAATGTGAAAATAATGTAGTACATGCATGTAATTAATCTCTGATCAGATGCATTTCAGAGAAATCCCTGGTTTCTTTTCACCCTAAACCATCACATAATGTTACTAAAACTTATTCGAATGTAATTGTAGTACAGTAGTACATGAAAGTAATTCTAGTCCCTGGAAAGACACATTTTGTTCAAGAACGTTGCATGCTTACTTTTATAAACAGAACTTAAACGTTATCACGTAATAAAAATAATAAATTGCATGCATTTAGCGCTTTATACAGGGTTTCTAAGTATTATTACCCATGGTCATCAAGTACATTTCAAACCCACACAATGATACTGCGTACTTTCTCAACTCCCTGGGAAGCATACTAGCCATATGCTGCCAATAGCGCGAAGGCTAATTGACACCCGATCATGGTAACCCATTTAATATACACCTGGGTAGAGAGCAGCAATGTGTACTAAATGCATTGCTGAAGGACAACGGAGTGGGTTAGGTTCGAACTCTGGACCTCACGACCTAAGAGCACGCGCTCTACCAATCTTGCCACACCACATCCATGTTTAGTACAACAAAATTACTTTAAAGTTACTTAACGGTGTTTGGAAATTGCTTTAAAAGTATCCTCGCCGGAAATTTGATCAAAATCAAAACAAACGAAAGTAATGACTAGCACATATACATCAAACCATCGCCTACTGTGATGACACAAGGACGTTATATCAGTGTGAAGAAAAGTAGAACATGGATGAAATTCTATCTCTCAAAAAAAAACATTCAGGGACATCCCTGGATTGTTTACACCTTACCATCACAAAAACGGCCTTTAAATGTAATAGTAGTAGTACATGAAAGAAAACATTGCTAACTGATACATACAGAACATCAATTCAGTTATCAGTACGTGTATTTTTAAACAACGTGACCTTAGATACACAATGCGGCTTTTATAGTCTGCTTTAAAAATATACACTCACTGAAAAAATAACAAAGCAAAACATCAACAATACTGACTATCGTTTAGACATCAAACCATCACCCATTGTGATAACAGAAGGACTTTGATGTGAACAAAAACTCGATAGTAGATGAATGTAATTCTATCTCTGATAAAAAGCATTTCAAGAACATCTCTGTCTTCCTGTACACCTTGCCCTTATACACTATATGTGACAAAACAAAGGTCTTTGAATGTAATAGTAGTAGTTAATGAAGGTGTCCCTGGAAAGACACATTTTGTCTAAATTAAAGACAGCTGTAAACTTCACAATTAGCAGGTAAATGTAATTGTGAAACAAAATTACTTTATAGTCAAATAACGGTTCTTGTAAAATGATTTAGAATTATCCTCACTGGTAAACCTTTCAAATACTATACAACAAATCAAGGAAATTATAAATAAACATATTTGATACACTGACTTGTGTTAAATCATTACGCTAGTTTTTGTTCCATAAAACTATACCATGTATGCAAGGAATCATAACACTAGTTTGTGTTTCATAAAAACTTAGTTATACAAGGAAATATTATGTCATCAATTTCTTTAAAAGCCAAACTATACAAGTACGCGTGTACTTATAGAGTACAGACGAACACAATTACTCATTAACATTTCCTCAGGGAATACAAATACTCGGAAATCCCGTTAAATGAAAGAAGGTACACGGAATTGTCATCCAATCACTGAACAGACGGCTTTTCAATGCCACTTTCGGATGAACGCCACCTGATCGTGACAAATCTTGAACTACGTCATTGGCAACACTCGATCAAGACTATTCCGCTTCTTTATTTACAGCTAACAGTAAACATAGCAAATAAGCATTCTAGTAGTCGGCCGCTATTATTGCAACATATGTGTCTGTGTTGCTGGTGAATATTGTTGGTTGGTTGGTTGGTTGGTTATTTAGTTGTTTTTTACGGACGCGTTCAATACATATTGATTAGCTACGTTTGATACCGCCCTTTAACGCCACCATCCGATAGAAACAACCTATTCTGGTTTCGAGCCCGGGTCCATTTTTACCATGGTAATTGTCGCTGGTCCGATCAGATTTTGTTTGTATTATTTATTTATGTATTTGTATTATTTTTTTTTTTTGGGGGGGGAGGGGGGGGGGGGGGGGGGGGGGAGGTGGTAACACCGGAACCCTTACGGTATTTGGGGGAGTTGGGTGGGGGCATCTGAAAATTGATCACCCTCGTGTATTAATCTAACTAACCTCAAATTATTCCGCTTTGGTCCCATACACAGGCATTTTGCTATTCCCTACGACACAACTACAAACACAAAAAGGTCTTACCCCCAACATCAATGCGAGGCAGATGATGCCCATATTATATATCAGAAAGGGGCATTTCGGGGGCGAATTTTATTTGCCCCTATCGGCGCCTTTTGGGGGAACGATCGCCATGCACACAAAAATGTATTTTTGTTATACCTTGATACAAAAATATTACCAACATCTGATATGTGTTTTTTTATGATTAGACAAGCATACACGTGATGTGGTAAGTGATTTAATGGGGCTAAACATGTATTACCAAATACGTTTTTTCTCATCATTAGACAAGAATGCACGTGATGGCGAAAGTAGGGGGTGGGACTAAATTGTTTTCATATATATGACATAGGTGTCTCCCCCCTCCCATCACCCCCTTACACAACCAAGGCAGAGTGCGTCCTTGCCCAGTACCACATTGAACGTGATGAATGTTTGACATAAAAACACATGTCGCCAGGAGTGCATCATTGATTTATAGGTTGACTAATTGAGACCACCGGGCCTCTGTGCGACTTAAAACAATGTACTAAACACTGTACATAGTGTAACAAGAGATTCATACGTGAGCATACTTGTAATAAACCGGTATAAAGAAAAATGATATCGGATAATATTTCAATATAAATATAATGAAGATAAAGATATTTTATATAATTATACAAACTTGTAATATACATTCATGAAGAACATGCAATAATCGATCGGGCGTTAATTGATTCTCATCTTAAACTCGAAATAGTCACCCAGTACCAGTTTGTATGTTCAGCCTAAGATACACGACATGAGCTGTGCCCTATACGGATTAACTCTGAGAATGATATATATGAGGGTTCGGTTTAATAACGTACAAATAATAAACACCATGAACCATACAATTGTACTTGATAAGCCTGTGACAAGTATTTCAAAGGATTGGTAAATTTTACTTGTCATTCTCCCCTTTTTACTTATACCGCTTTGATATTGTTAAGTCTATATTATTGTTAGGTGTATATTTTATACCCGACTTTAGAAATGTAGGGTATTGAAAATAGGTTTCAGAACATATGCACGTATGCCAGAAAATCTATACAACAGTGACAAATAAAGCGTCAATGAACTTTCAACACAAAACACTGACCTTTGACAAAAAGTAATATGAATTCAGCGCAATCCCGCAACTATCAAAACCAAAAATATTCCTGAGGTGAATTTTATTATGATGTCCCGAAAGAACTCTTATTTCATTTCGATTAATTTTTCCGACTCTAATAACGCGACCTTATTAATTCGGCGGAGTAAGACTACATAGCAAAATGCCAATTTACCACGATCCAGTTTTACGGATAATATTCCTCATAAATCGGCTCGGTATTACAGATGTTTTTCAGATGATATCAAAAGTGTCGGTGTCAAAAGTAATTGTTGGAAAATGATAAGGGAAGACCGGAAGAGTGAAAAATTAACCACCTCAATATCGTGACAATAATGAAAGTGAAATTGAGTTGTAACGCAGTCACGAAATATTCCACAGTATATAGTAATGGGCAGAGCACGGGAATAGCGTGAATTGCCCGCTTGTCCAAGCAGCTAACATGCCCAACTGGACAACCAAAATGAACAGATTTGTTTAAAATGTAATTTGGATGAAGAAATGATTGTTTTAGGCCAGCAAAATATGAATAATCTCAGTTGTACATAACTTGCCTTACGGGACCACCGGGGGAAACAAATACATTATAGAGTCGCGATGTGTAGGGTTTTTGTTTTATGAAACAGGGCCCAGGTGTAACTAGAAAGGCCTTATCTTTGTGAAGCACTGTCTTCTGTATTTGGGGCAGGTGAAGACCAAGATAATGTAGAGTATAAGGTTATAAAGCCGCTGCAAGTAAGACTGTTGTTGCCGTATCCATAAGTACACCACGCTCAGGAGCGTTCCTAGACATGTCATATGTAATGTGTTAACAAAAACATAAATAAACTAAATGTAGAAACATAATTACCTCGACTTCTGATGGGAAGGTCGAAACGTACACCGCACTTGTACGCGCACGACGTATAAGGTGTCACAATGATTAAATTAATATCTCTCACGAATATGACGAATGCGTAATACATAGCATATAACTAAGAGAGACGCAGTATAATTCCTTAATACAAATGCGACGTTCGCTTCACCAGCAATCCATGCTCGACGAATTGAAATCTAAAGGTAGGCTATACAGTGCGAGTCAAAAAAAACGAAACCGGACTTTGATAGCTTATAAATCCACAATTACAAACATATATATATATATGATATTGATATCACATTAAAGCCTGGGAAATTGCCTTTAAAATGATATATCACACATTTTGAGAACTTTACGCATCATCGAGCAAGATCTTATTATCCAAAGTCATGCAAAAACTACCCGTGTCCAAGTTTGCCGTCGTCTTGTTTAAACACAACAAAACAAGTTAAGTCCCCCCTAATCAAAATAGCATAACTTTTTAACGAAAAAGTTTTGAGCAAAATAACTTGGCAGGATTGTTTATACTCTTATTGAATAACTTATGTGCGAAAATAAAATTGGTCCGTCGAGTCACGCATGAGTGAGCACACATTAAAGGCAAAATGTTCACTTTTTGACTCTTGTGACTTTTGAAAAGTGACAATTTTGCCTTTAATGTGTGCTCACTCATGCATTACATGGCGGATCAATCTTATTTTCACAGAGAAGCTAGTCAATCAGTGTAGGAACGATCCTGCCAAGTTATTTTGCTCAAAACCTTATCGTTTTTACGCTATTTTGAATAGGGGGGACTTAGGTTTTTTGTTGTGTTTATCATGAATGAATGCGTCTGTTTTCGTTTTTTTATTCAAATTAACATTTCAAAAATATCATTTGGTGAATCACAACAAAATATCAGGTGGTTGCCAGTTTTGTCATGTTTATCAGGGTGGAAAGGGATCACACACTGTCCTCACATCAGCAACCACACTGTTTGGAGGGAGGGGCCCCTGAATAGGACATGCAGGATGAAGTTATCTTTGACAATCAAACAACAGATGCAACCATTCACAAAACAAAACACTGCAAACTTGGACACGGTAGTTTTTGCATGCCTTTGGATAATTAGGTCGCGTTCGGTGAAGCGTGAAGTGATCAGAGTGTATGATATATCATTTTAAAGGGAAGTCCTCAAGCTTTAACATGATACCAATATCAACATATATACTTTTGGATTTATGGATTTATAAGCTATCAAAATCCGGTTTCGGTTTTTTTGACTCTTGAGTCTGATCTAGTGGTTTTTGGGTCGCTGATGAGACACGAATGAACAGGATAAAAGATTAGCCAAGCGTCCTTACAAGAAAGCAAGCATTGTTTTCAACCTTGCGCACCCAGCTAGTTCACTGTACAGTAGTTTGACGCGACACAATCTATAAAGTCGGCTACTGCCGTCTAGGGGTTTACGGGTGTATGAAATGGGGTGCCCCTGCATTTAAACACGCAGCCTAAATGACTAAGTATCGTAACCTCCAAGAATTGTGACAACCCTCACTACTGTCATAATAAAAATAAACTGTATCCACCACCACTTCAACGCGACATACATCTACAAGTATCTAGACTTAAAGGGTACCACCACCCAAAACTAATATTCTTATTATAGAAAGGTAACATCTTTAGTATTCCATTCGTTCAACAAGTTCACACAAATATGTTTTCAGAAAAAAATATGTAATTGGAAAACGCATCACCATTCTCAACCATGCGTTCATGCGGTCTGAATTGCGTAGACTACAATGCGTGCAGGCCAGAGCGCTCTGTGCAGAGCGAACGAATCATCCGGGATTCTATTGACGTACGCGTGAAAGCATTGGCGCACTCGCAAATGCTTGGCCCGTGTGGAACCAGGAAATAGCAGTGGTTCCGTAAGTGGTGGAAATTAATTGATTTGTTTATGAATTACACAACCCTTTGCAAAGTGTTGGGTATCTATTTGATATCACAAAACGGTACAAAAACATATAATAATGTGTTGTCCTTTGCCTGGTGGTCCCCTTTAACTTTTAACTGCATGCGGTCTAGTGGCATTTGAGTCGATACAAGGTGGGATAAATGCTGTCAAGGCGACCTTATACGATTACACACGCAGCCAAAATGTCAGATAATCGCAACATCCTCCCTAGAAAACGAGCATTTTGACAAACCTCGCTACTACATGTAGTATCCTAAGGTAAGGTAAACAGTGTTCGCCACCACTTCAACGCGACATACAACCTAAAGTAGGCTACTCTTTTGACTGCGGTCTAGTGGTTTTCGGGTCGATAAGAAGTGGATGAAAGGCCGTCTTAGGCGCCCTAGCAATTATAATTATGTTTGGTGCATACACTCGAATGTCAGACGAACCCCAAAACACGCTCAGACTAACCACTAGAATTGGGTGTATACTCTGCCAATCTCACTCCCAGTTCACCCGCACTTCAACGTGAATCATGAACTGAAATTAGGATACAACCCAATCTAAACCCAATGTCTATGGGATCCTGGTGGGTTCTGTATAATGTATCATTATAGATCGCAACATTTAGCAGAGAGTAGTTAAGCGGGGTCTAGTGGTCCACGGTTCGTTCAGCTGTGAATGGAAAGGCGTCTGAGGCGCCTCGACAATTATTGTTTAAGAAAAACATTTATTTGGACTGTCAGACAATTCCCACAACACGTCCCCACGTACCATTGGAATAAAGGGGCATACGCTGCAAAGCTCAATGCAAGAGCCTTGTATAAGGCACCCTAAAAATGCCAATATTATGCGTCCGAGTGTCAAAAATGCCCCTGCTAACATGAGAAGGGATCCCTAGTTGTGATTCATTGAGTACGATAAAGAAACCTGGTGCATTAGTATACAGCTCCGTGATAATCGAAATAGCATAGAATGGATAGCCTATATTTGGACCTTAGCTCAGGACAAAGTTTATAGATTTGACCATAACCAGGTTAGGTTACAACTATAAATGATGTGCCCTTAATTGTCATTGTGACCCATAGTGGTTTAAGTCTAGTTTTCTGCCCCAAAAGGAATTCTCATTTTTAGCTGACTTGATGATCGCTTTGGGGCTTTAACTGTAGACGGCGTTGCTATATTTGACCCCAAAGCTCGGTTACAATTTGCATTGATCTGTAGCTTATTGTAAAAGTGACCCATCGTAATTGACTCGGGTTTTCTCCACAAAAATACGATTTTTTTTGGTTTTTACTTACTATAACGTATACGGATGACTGTTGAAGTTTCTAACGAGGCTCAACGATGATAAATAAGACACACTATTCGGGTTCTCTATACAATTTGCTATCTTATTTATATTACAAAACTTCCACAAAACCCTACACATGTTTTTGGCTTACACCTCCATATTACTGGATAAATTCCAATATCGAGTGAGGTATGAACTTTAAACCTAACGACTTTATAAAAACGTCATTATTATTATCAATACATTTAATTTCCATACATGTGGCTCATTAGATGAAGTGGGTCACGAATTCGAAGAAAGAACTAAGATGTGTTGTATGTGTGTACATACACAAAAATATATTATAATATTATCTGACCCCAAGTATCGGTGTCAATTGGAGCTTATCCGTCACTGAATACTGGTGCATCTGCATTATCGTAGAAAACACAGTATGCAATAAACGATACTCTCTATATTCAGACTTGGCTCTGGACAAAGTTTCTATATTTTGACCCCAACCAGGCTCGGTTACAACTATCATAAATATGCAGCTAATTATGAATGTGACCCATCGTGATTGAAGTCGAGTTTTCTTGCCCCCAAAGTAATTCTTATTTTTAACCGACTTGATGATCCCTGTGGGGCTTCGCCTGTAGACGGCGTTGATATATTTGGCCCCAAACCTCGGTTACAAACTTACAATTAGCTTTGAAAACAAAGTGTGCAATCAACAATACTCTCTATGACAGCCTTATATTGGTGGGGGTTCGTCATACATTGTGGCGGTGGAGAGAGGTAGGCACGTGCCCTCCATGTCCCCATACATACATGACGATCCGATACCCAATGGTCTAGGTAGGCCTCTATAATATACCCAACATCTTTGCGTTAAAAAGGCCATTCCGACTTTCGGGTATTTTACAATTGTGCATGCAGATTTGTGTCAACTTTGGTAACACGTTCATATCTCCAGTAAATAATGGCTTCAGCAAGCCATACAAAGCAGTTAAGTCATAACACGATATACAGAGGAGCTTATTCCGACTCTATCTATATCGATGTGAACAAAGACTAAACAAACAGTAACCATCTTTGTTTATACGGTCATAAGTTATCTTCTTTAGATTTTTGCTGCATGAAACAGCAACAATCAGGCCCCAAAACGATATTCGGAGTAACTTCTTCCGAATTCCTAGTAATATAGATGTTAAAAGGACTGAAGACATGATAATCATCTTTCATAATACGTTTATACCTCCCATAGATTTCAGCTGCTCAAATCAACAACAAAAACAACACGTATTAGTCCTTAAAGTGACATTCAGAGTAACTGCTTCCAACTATAAGTACATTGGTGTGAACATAGGTAAACAACACGACAGTAATTTCTGACGACATGTTTATATCTACCGTAGATGTCAGTTGCACAAACAAAAAACACACACACCCATCAAATCAACACGATATGCAGTTAGTCTGGGTGCATCGATGTGAACATACTATTAAAGACTACTGCGCGCTTCACGATCCGATCCGACGAACGGTTAAACATCTTAACTATACTACACGTTTAAAATGTGCACGACTTGATTTAAGTCGGATACGTAGTTCGTCGGACCGGGATCGGACCGTGTAGTGTGCGGTGGGCTTAAGAGCATGATAATATCAAGTTTAACTGTTCAGTTATCCTAGCATTTTGGATGATCCCGACTCTGTGTGCAGCATTAATGTGAACACAGGTTAAAGGGATAGGACAGTTCTGGTCAAACAAAATTAATTTTAAGCAACTATACAACTTCTAACAGGGCTGTTTTCATTACAAAATAGCCGTTCAGACACTTTAAGTTTGAACCCTTTTTAAATAAGAAGAGTGAATGTGATGCTGTGATGCTTGTTTATTTTTTTTTGTATATGTAGAGATCATAAAAACCATTAAAACAGTTGGTATATTTTCCAGAAAGTGTTGGGTTAACAACATTTTCTTAAATTATCGAATAGAAGTTGGTCCGCAACATTCATTCCAATCGGATCTATTTATGGATAGTTCATAACCTCACAAAGAAATTATTTCGTGAAGGGCTCTCTAAACCAAAACCGAACCACCCCTTTAAGAACACGGCAATACTTTCACATCTTCCGTAGATTTCGGCTGCGTGACAAACACAAAATCAGGTTCTTGCACCACGATTGGGGAGCATCTCCCGACTCTCGGTTCAAAAGTGTGAACGCGGATATTATAAGAGATAATGAAGGAGTATCATCCGTCGACCAATGGCAATACGATTTGTTTGTCGGGTGATCCTCCTTACGAAAAAATAATGCCCCCATACACCATCCTAGATGAGTTCCTAGACGGATGGGCCCAGACGTTCTATTTTGCAACTTCTTGGCAGACGCTAAACCTCTTAACCCTATAAGTGCTCCAGAAAACAAGAATCCACTCCACATAGTTCGTTAAGGAGCAACATAATAAAGTTATAAGTATTGCGACTGTCACAATGGCATTTCGAGGGTTGATGGACATCATGGGAGTGTTTTACAAAGATTCAAATTTAAACTTAACTCTAATAACAAAATAAACTGATTTTATCAAATTGTATACACTTTTAAAATAACTGTTTCAACAATTTAACAACATAAACTAACGGCTTTCTATAATAGTAAAGTCCTACTTAGAGTAAAAGTTCAACCCCCATGACCATCATTATCTCCCCCTTATTTGGGTCGACCGAGGCTACACCCGTGTTGAGTAGTGCATGAAGGGGAAGAGGAAACATATACAAGGAAAGGGCCGGAAGTTCTCTCTCTACAAGGTTTTAATCGATCGCCATGCTTTCACTTAGGAGTATTAGCACGATTCTCTCAGGTTCAAATGCATCGGTAATCATGGTAATTTGTCGGGTAACTGATGTTTTCCGATGCGTGGTAAAAGGGTTCATTTGCATGTCCGAGTTCTTGCCGGTATATCAGCGCAAGAAGCTCTGCATAACAGACAAAACGAATGGTATTTTACACGTGTTGTGTACCACTGTTTATATTAAAAGTGAACCACCACTCAAAATAATATTCTTATAAATTAAATGTATAGTCCGTTTCACCAACAAGTTCAGACAAATTGGTATCCAGAGAAATTATATAATTTGAAAACCCATCACGATACTATATTAATTGTTCATGGGTCTGCAGACGAAGACTTCACCCATTGTCTAGGACGTACGCGTATATCGTCTCCAAACGTACGCGGCTATAATATAATTGGCGCACTCGCAAACGTTTGGCGCTTCCGGAACCATCGGTCCTGTTTGTTCTGTAAGTTTCTGTGATTAATTGCACTGTTTATGAATTACACAACCCATTGCAAAGTGTTTGACATCTATTAACTATCAAACAACGGTACTTAAACGTAAATCTGTGTTCCTTGCGTGGTGGTCCCCTTTAAGCTGCTCACATATTACTGCTCACATGCTCATCGAGACAATGCAAGCAAGCAAAATATCTAAAAGCTAGGATCAGGTGAATTGTCATGTCATTTTCTCACGAATACAAATCATTTCTCACATTATGATATGTGAACTGTTTATGTTCGTTGTGTGACAATGTCGAGAAGTGTTATATCATGTATAATTTAATGATGTTTATAAATTGGCAATTGAAGATTTTACTTATGATTGGTATATCTTCTTTACTGCGATGTTTTAATTCTCTACGTATACATGCTTGCCCTGGCTGTTTTTATTTCATTCTAGTCCTGCTCCCTTCTCTCCCTTATCTTCAACTTTATCATCTTCCTCTTTTAGTTATTTCTTTCCTTTCTTCCTCTCCAATTTCAAGCCTAAATCCGTCCCCTCACTTACCCGCTATGCCTTGTCCATAAAGGGTAGACATATCTTGCTTCAGCATGTCGGACTCAGTTAGAGGGCTCTTGCATCTCGTGTGGGGCACGCCTTTTTAAGAGCAATCGTGCAAAATGCTTACTTCTCGTTAACCCTATTTCCCGTCATCCCAGCCAGAGGGGCCGTTTTCGGTCACTGGGTCTAGTACACTTGACTAGGCTTATTATGCAGTGGCGTACGTATCTATTTAAAGACGAAAAGGGGACATTTTCGGTTTGGTGACGATTGCTCCGGCGACAGGTGGTTGGGATTCGCAAATCAGATGCGCGGCGCCATTATTGCGAACTTCCTGCGCACGGTGCGTACTGCATACTGCACCAGTGTTGTACACTGCGCACAAACTTCCCAATTCAAAATGGCGCCCCGCGGTGTAATATCCCCACGCTTGACAATCGTTAAATAGTCCGGGAGCCAATTTTCAGAAGAGGCCTAGATAAGGAGTTCGTGCAACACCCACCACAGATTTAGTTTGTCACTTTAGGGTGTCTGGGGGTGTCTATGGAACAATTCTAGCCCTGATGTACAGTTGATTTCTGGTAGCAACACTATTATTTCTATCAATTAAGTATGCAAATTTATGTTTAAAAAAAAATCCCGTTTTTGTCTGTAAATCACTAAATATGGCTCAGAATATGCTACCAGAAATCAACTGTACATCAGGGCTAGAATTGTTCCAGAGACACCCCCGAAACACCCCAAAGTGACAAACCAAATCTGTGGTGGGTATTGCACGAATTTTTTTTTTGCTGGTCCTGGCTCCCGGACTAAAATCTTGAGAACAGTTTTGGGTAACCACTCGACAAAAATATCCTTTTGTTTTATCCCCGACAAAGTGAAGGAATACATCGTAACACATAATGTGTATGTTATAGAATAGACACTTTGGAATGGATTATTTTTGCATTCGAATCTTAGTCGGTAATGTAAAGCACGAGGACATTTTGCTGAGCAGTAGTGACAACTGTGGAGCACTAGCGCAATTCCAGATGCAGCACGGACATTTTTGCATGGAACTCGTGTCTTCTTTAAACACTTTGAGGGAAAGATTTTACCATCAACACATTATTATTATGCAATTTTAAAATTATAAAAGTTAAACTTCCCAATTCTGGTTTTAAGCTTTGTTTTAGACGTTTAGCCGTCCAAGATAATACGAGTAATCAAAACCATAACACTTACCAAACCCTTGCACTAATCCTGAACTAGTATCATACCATAACCTTACAACCCTCACGCGGATTGATCATGGCTCTCACGGGCGTAGACATGACATTGATACCCATTCAAGTGGGGGGGGGGGGGGGTGATCTATTCATTCATCCCCCCCCCCAGTTGAATAGGTATTACGTAACTCGCTACGCCCGTGATGGCTCTATATACAACGGATAAACATGATGAGGTGAACATGTAGCACTAGTCTTGCGTTCCAAGTGGAAATCGTACACGTTTCTTTCTCTTTTAGATAGGGAAAAGCAAAATAATACAAGTGTTCAAATTAAATTTAGAAGGTGTATTTGTAACTCCTCAGCGCTCTGAAGAGGGTGTTCGTGGGCCTACAGCGGATAAGTGATTGACATAGAGCCGGTGTCACGCTAAATCCGTACGCACTGCGAAATTCGTAAGCAGTCGCAAATACGCATGCGCACCTGTGGGAAAATTGCCTGCGAAATTCGTTCCCATTCGTGCCATTTGTAATAAAGCATGCAAAATCCCTCCTTGAGGCTCCTTGAGGCACAAAGTGTTGTCAGAACCCGACGGTTGATTAAGAAACTCCATGTGCACGCCATCTAAAGTTTTTTATAAAACATGCGTCGATTTTGTATTAGCATTAAATTGCGGCGTAATAATGGTCACGATTTTCGCAAGACACACATCCAAATGTATAAGCGCATGCGCATTTGCTACTGGGTACGGATTTCGCACCACACCGGGACGCCAATATTGGCTTTTCACTTCTGACTCTCATCTGCTCGACCACTCAATCCTACAGAGTAACGTTGACTATCCAATGAACATCTAGAAATTCGGTGGTGCTGTGCCAGTTAACGGAAATATCAAGCATCAGGCAGATTAGTCCAAAAGATCAGCCAATATTTTGAGGGTTCTTTGACGATGTTTTGTTCTCACCCGTTCTCTACATAGATAGTATGACGTCATAATATTAAGGACCCCCCATTGCGAGATGGATTTTTCTGTCTATAGGCATATAAGAGACGTTTATCTAATGCACTACAGGAACCTGATGGGCCCTTTATCAACTATATGGGGGTTGCAAAATCTAACAGGGAACGGGTTTATCCGAAAATGAATGCATGGAAGTGGTTAATGTCGTAACTCGGAAGGTTGTGCATTACGGAGAGATTCGTTTCCAACCCGAGCGGAACAGATATTGGTATGCTCCCTTTCTTGTCGTATTCCCTTCACCTATAACTTTCACCTGCCGGGATGAATGTCAGTGATGGACACCGTTCCGTCCTCAAACATAAAAGGTTTTCAGTATTAAAGGGATAGTTGAGTTTTGGTAAAGAGAGTACAATTTTGGTCAAACTTAATTTTAGTAACCAAAACCTGCATCACTACATTACAAACTAATAGTTATAACTCGACATGCTAGAGAGGAATACAAAATTACAAACGCCTAAGTAAAAAGCCTGTTATCATTCAAAATGAGCCGTTAAAACTCAAGAGGGCGCTCTCTTAAAAGCCATTGGTTACAATAATTTTCAATCAAATGTTGTGCATGTGTTGTTTTGTTGAAATAGTGATTAGATAGAGAGATCATCAAAAACTATTTAAAAACCTCTTTTGTAAATTTTTGAACAGAAGAAGCAACTATCCCTTTAAAGATAGCTTCCAATTTGTTCGCCCTAACGTATAATTATGTTAAACGTAGCAAAGGTCGAAATAACTACTATGTTGTTTTGTTCACGTATTTTTATTTTGTATAACGAATGCATTTCACATACCAGAATTTCAGAACAAACTGATCGATAATCGAGCAAACCGATTGACCCAATACCTAAATTACATGTAAATTGGTTTGATTTATCTTGTTACTAATACGAACAGAAGATAATGCTATGCATTTTAAGTGGACCAGCTATGAAAAACAGCTGTTCTGACTAGGGTGTCATTACAACAAGTAGAAATAAATGAATACAGGAAAAACACAAACATAAATATTATATAGCATGATAACAGTGTGTTGATGGAATGCAACTAAAACAACGTACGTCCTACGAATAGTTGACCTTGTTTACTTTTTCATTCCGATTATTTCTGACAATCCATTCTCGAGTTTATGTTTTACCCAATTTTTCTCGCGTCACCCGGCCTTTATTCCGTTTACCCCCCGGGGGTGAAGTATTGGTGATACTCACATGCAAGTCACGTTCAATTCTCTAAACTAGAAGGCCGACAAAGTCAGCATACCCACGCCTCCCATTAGCCCTGTTCTACCCCTTCGTCGGCCTCAACCCTGTTTTGCTTACCGATGCATCCTAAAAACATAGTGATCAACCGTTGAACAGAATCCCCCACAACTCCAGGCATAGTAAACTATGCTGACTGGGTATGCCTGCAGGGAGGGCTTGAAAATGCCGACATCTGTCCAATTTATTGGCGATAAATGTAACATAAATCATGAATTCAAACAAAATAAACTATTACAAACAATAACAGATACCTTATCTTCCTGATTCTGCAAACTTTTATGTCCATTTCTCTTGCATAAATATGATTTTAGATCTTTTCATGACAGCTATCTGCCGATTCGCACGTGTTTTTACTAGCTGCCTGTGTAGTATAGATATGCCTAATATTTATGCATTGCAATATGCACAACACATTACATGCGGGTGTGTACTATGTGTAAGTACATCTATTGGCATGGCGTGTGCGCCACGTTGTTTTCTTGAAATGATTTGAGACGGGAGAGACGAGGAGAGACTAGTGTGAGAAGGGAGAGGAGAAGAGAGACTGTGTGTGTGTGATAAGTACATTAGTGCGTGTGTGCCATCGCGATCGCACGGAGCACAAATAGAAATGCATAGACGGTAGTGCATTATCGGATTTCCCAAAATCCGTAACATTTCAGCGCCATTCCGTACTCCCGTAATTGTTGTCAATTTCCGTACCAATAAATACATACTCAAACTTCAAGGTTCCACAGAATTTGCAGGGGTCAACCAATCATCACCAAAATCTAATCGATTCTTCCATGTCACTATCCAAACATTCCCTGAAAATTTGGTGCAAATCCGTTCACCCGTTCTCTAGTTATCTTGTACACTCTAGTTATCTTGTACACAAACAAAAAAAAAAAAAAAAAAAAAAAAACAAAAAACAGACAAACAAACAAACATACGGAACCCTTTACATAACCCCCTGCCGATTTCATCGGCGTGGGTAATAACGCACTTTAACTGTCACTGATTATCCCTCAGTAAATTACCCAGTGTCCACATCGAGCATCGAGAGTTGGGAGTTTAGGACTGGAAGTCGATCGGGATAGATATAATTATGCCAGAGTCGGGTACGGTACTGATCTTTAATGTGAACGCATGTGGTATCGCAGATGCCTGTATGCATGCCAGTCACGTTCAAGTCTCTAAATATATCACTGATTACTTCCGTCAAACAGTATATTGCGTTCACATCTTGTACAAAAAGCCAAAATCTGCGTCCTACCTATTTTAAGACAGCATACTTTGTGTAAAACCGCGTTACTGGCACTGGAGGAGCTTTTGATAGCAAGTTTGTTTGATAGTCAAAGTGTCCCTTTCTTTACTGCTTGATGTGAAACCAAAACGACATCCGGGAGCAACCTCCTCCTGCAAAACATTGTGTCGTGGAGAACCCGAAGACTCAATGTCAAAGCGACCTTGGTTCGTTATAAATTGATTTGCGTCTCTTTACGTGACGTAATTTACAATGCTTCACACGGCGCGGCAATGCTCTAGCTTGTATTTCGTGCCACATGCCAGTCAATGTATAAACCGAGACTGAAGTTAAAACTGACTTAAAGGGACAAGCCCTCTTCTACAAAATGTCTGAACAGTTTCCAGTTGACGGATGGGATGATGTAACACACACAAAAACAAATCAGATCGAACAACCCTGTAATTTGGATTCTACGAATGAAAAACGAATGCCTCCCTCCATCAAACTATATATCGGTCAATAAAGAAAGGAGTTTAACCGATTTAGCAAACGGAAAAAGATCTCAAAAATGAAGAATATATAATTACTTGTAGTCAGTTTAAGCGAGGTTTGGTTATTTTGTTTAGTATTCGCTTATGCCGTTGTTATTTGTGCGCGGGTCACGTAGGGGTCACGCATATCAATGTGGTACTCCGTGGAATCCGTGTGCGAACTTTCTCACCGGGTGAATACACGTATAATGCACAATTAAACGTTGTACGACGGTTTATTAGTTTTAGGTCTATAACTCCACGAAAAAGAGATTTCAAGCCCTAATTTGTTCAGGCATGCTATTAAATGACATTTTCTTTCATATAAGACAATAACCTTGCAACTTTTGAAATTTGGCTCGCAAAAGAGGGTCTGTCCCTTTAATATGCTGCATGGATACTCTGATCAAATAGATTGTTACTGTCACAGAAGAGAGTTTCCGACGCAATTGTCCGGACATTGTTACGGAAGACGGTTCAATTATACACACACGCACACACACACACACACACACACACACACACACACACACACACACACACACACACACACACACACACACACACACACACACACACACACACACACACACACACACATACACATAAATACACACACGCGCTAACATTGTATTCACTTTCTTTCCTCATGGTATACTTAGCTTCATTTAATAGGAAAACACTATACTATATTCAGAAAAAAATCGTTCATTCAATTATGCCCAGTTTTTGCAACGAAAAAGCATCAGTTGTATTTGTGCACAAGATGCCCACTAATGGTAATACTTGCCAACGCCCCCCCCCCCCCCCCCCGCCTCCCTCTCTCTCTCTCCTGCCTACCTCATCTACGCCGTATGCGAAATACATTAGCATATAATACTTATTTTTGTTATAGCCGTGATGTCTACATATGATTATGCTGCCCTCTTATTTTGACCAAGTGGGTCTAATCTGGTGACGCCACATGGTTATATAGATACCATAATCCCCGCGGATCGGAGATTCGAAACCCCTCGAGCCGTTATGCAGTCAATCTGCTACAGATGCATCCTCAATATCCACTCGTGAATTGTCATTAGTAAGAAATGATAGGTAATTGTGAGTTATTCTATACACGTGACCTGCAAGTGATGTTTGACTTAAATATCAATAACCACAGTGTGTTACTTTACTTTTCTTTCTCCTTGCGTATGTGTAATTAAACACGATATACTGGAATAATGATTGTATAGGATAACTGCATGACGTACCAAAATGTATTCAGCCCGGTATACAGTGTGGGCAAATGTGCAACACAGGTACTGCATCGGTTAAACTAACTGTCGAAAGTGTGCAGCTAGCGATAAATGATCGTTCACTGCAGCACGCATCGGGATTACTTCGCACCCTTTTATATCAGTTTCTCCTAATCACCATACTGTACCCTGTATGTGTCTTGTTCACAACCATTCAATCAAGAAGGGACCGTGTGAGAATGATACGAACTATGGGATTTCTGCAGCAGCTCCGTGACCGATCGATACATCAAAAAAGGTAAAATCGGGTCACACCGCAGCTGATTAAGGTCGTAGCGTTATTATGTCCAGAATCTTCTGAGGTAAAACAAAAAAAGGTAATTGCCGACAAAAGTGAAGAACTATGAAATAAAAGTACAGGTGAACTCTTTGCACAGACATCGGGAACATTTTTGCGACTACAACTGTCTATATTTGTCATTGTTTAGTCACTTATTCAAGTTTTGAGTGTTCAGGTGCAGTGTATAATGAGCTCAATGCAAGCTCAGAATCACCATTTGTATATCGAATTTTTGATTGATTATACTGTTATCTAGCCTGGATATGAAGTTCTTCTTGCTGCGCATTGTATACCTGGCCTGTATGAGTTAGCGGTGTGGTGTATTGGTTTTAGCCTCCGGCGTTCGATGCGAAGGTTGCGGGTTCGGAGCCCCCCAAACAAACTCATGATTCTTTTCTTTAGCAACAGAGCACTAAATACCCATATTGAATACAATTTGACATACAATCGAAATCAAATTGTACTTCACGGCAATGTGTCCACATGTTAGCTATTGGGCATGCCGACTAAACATAGTTTTATTTAGTTTTTCCTAAAAATAATTATGCTTAGTGTGCATCTAAACCTCTCCTTATGAACTCCATCCCAACAGAAGAGTACAGTTTATAATATGAAGTATTTGATCGTTTCCTATTGAATTGAAGACATTAATACAAATTAACATTTACAGAATTTCGAGATGGATCTTGAAGAATACATCTAACAAGAGGAGAGACCTGACAAAAATCCGCAATATATATTTACATTGTATGTTTATCGATACGTCCTTATTTGGAGCCCATTCCCTACGAGTTTATGAAATCCCCATAGACTTTTACACAACCCACTCGGTTCCCGTGGTCAAGGGCCATGAAGCAGTATCAGAAAATATCAAATCTTTGTCTCCAAATAAATTGTTTATAGGTGGAAGTGCTTATCTGATAATAGTGGTAAACTTTACTAATCAAATACCAAAATCAAATATCGATGTTCACATACTAATAATTTATAAGCCTTCATTATTTGCACCAATATATGCAGACACATACTGATTGTGTTAGAAGTTGCAGTGACACCTTCTGTAAAAATCCTTTCAACGGGATATTTACACCAGACATTCAAGACACGTTCCCTATTGACGTCATTCATATTTAATATGGATTCTATAACCCCGGAAACTGAGAAATTATTTGGATTTCCGCTCAAAATGTAACGCTCGTATAATCAGGCAAAAGCTGGATCAGAAAATCGCAGTTCGTGCTTATGTGCCTATCAGCATTAACAGTAACATATTTAACACACCAAAGGCGACATATAGTTGATTATTTATACATGGTCTCCATCGCATGGTTTTGTGCATGGTCTTGTGCACAAACAAACTCTCATGATATGTTATAAACACACATAATGTATACAAGCTACTTAAATGTATATCACTCCCGGCACCCTCCCCCCCCCCCCCCCCCCAACCCTGTATGTGTACCATGTCAGGGTTGACATTATCAATACCACGTGACCATGATGGCTGGTGATGAAGCCCATCTGCTGACTTGAATCTTAACATGTTCCCTACTTTATTTGTAACATGTAGTTATTACAGGACACACAGGATTATCGTTGGCAATGGTTGAAAATAAAAACGAAAACAAATATTATGCGAGCGTCAGTTATCGAATACGTATGTCAGATGCGGCAGCTATTATCATATACAAATACTAATCCCATTTTCCAATATAATGCAAATTGAAGGTCAGACGTTTTTTTTTTCAGTCCATACAAACATATCACGTACCCGTTGATGATAAATAATGTTATACTAATTTTCCTTTAGCAAAGAGACGATAAATAAAGATGCAATTATGTAACGTCAAACAAAAAAACGAAAATAGCAAGGTGCGGTATTCGACTCATCCCCATTACATCATAATGTCAATTTGGCGACTACAGAACATTAGTAATGTGCATTCAAGGTTAGATTTTACGTTTCATGTTGATACGCATGTTTGTGTTCTTTGTTTCAAGGTTTTGTTCAATGTTTTATATTTCATGTCACCCTGTCGAAGGGTATTGGAGAAAATAACATTGATCAAAGTATAACAGATACACAAATAATTGTATAACACATACATGTATATCGCAAAATTAATACATACATAAAAGAAAACTGAAATGTAACTTACATCCATCAGGAAATATGTTAATTCTAATTTATAAATTGATTTCAAAATTTAACATGATTTAGCATTTTAAATATGGAGAACATTCTTTACAAAAACTTTGGACATATTATCAAAAACTATATTCTTCAAAAAGGAATACTTCTTAGAATAACCACATCAAGTGTGAGACCGCTATAAAATGATGCAAATCGGAATATTGATACTGTTGCACAAATCTAGCAGATAACTTTTGAGGGTACTGAACTAAGTTTGTAAAGTGTACTTTTTCAAAATCAATAGAGTTTATTTCTTTCATATTGTTCCTAGTCATGTGTTATTCTATATTGGTGAATAAACACTCTGCGTCTTTTTATAATGTAATGATATTTTACGCGCCGAGCATGGCTGTACGACTTGTTTGGTCGCTCGCAGAAAGTTTCTTTAATTTGGTCTTAAATTTGCAGAAGATTGTTAAAAAAAGACACTACATTAAGAAAAAGTAGTATATCAGTCGAGTACCATTTTACAATACCCAATGTATACTGTAATGTTTGTTTGTATTGTTCTTGAGTAAGATGTAGGCATTTTTATTTAATTTGTTTGTAAAATGTAAGCATTTAATTTCAAATTATGTAACATGAGTGAAGCGCGTAGAAAATATTTTATGTATACATAATATCATAAATGTATTATTAGTAATATTAATGAATGTGATTTGGGTTTCACGCGATCCCAGTCTCACTGCAGAGGTCCAGCATGGGGTCCAGCACAACACAATTAATACATAATATTACTTACGCGTACCTATCAAGAGTCCTATTTTCTCTAGTTTGCCTACATATGACATGTCAAATTAGTAGATACAAATACAAATTATTATTTGTGTACTGCTAATTTGGTCATGTTTTTGTATTGCTCCTAGCAAAGATTAAAGTGATCCATTAACTTCGTAAAATTCAACCACAACTCTATTGGATAACAACAAATTCCTTACTCCATTTCAGCGAATTCACCATTAGCAAATTGGTTGTAGGATGTTTGATGTACGTTAAATATATAGTCTTTGTAAATAAACATTTTCTCATGTAAGTGGATAATGGAACAGGCCCTAGTGATGTATATATAATTGCTCCGGGCATTGGCCATGGTGAGTATTTATATACAGATTTAAAAAGCTTATCGAAATATAAAAATCCCTTGAGTAGTCTTGTGCTTGTTTTGATCGGGAGTGGATTTTCAAGGATTTCTACTCATTCGAGATGGGATGATGTCCATTTGGTACATTTGTAATCGAAACAACTCTGTGTTTGTTTATGAATGATGTAACGGTTAGTCCTTGCTCTAGGCAAATGCCATGATAACGAAAACAAGAAGGAACTATTATTTTGGAAGTATTTTCTCATGTCTTTTATCTAAAATAAGTTGGATGATTTGTTCCGACATGTCCAAGGCGGGTGCGTACGTCAATAACCTATTCAAAGTACACTATTGTTTCATAGTTCATAGTTGTTTCATAACCAAATACTAAAGTGATGGTAAATATTGTAACCGTTTTGATTACGATTAAGTTCCCTAATTCCCGCGTTTCGTTTGTTTAGTTTGGAAGGAGAAATAAGTTTAAAATATAAATGTAGGATAAACATTACAAAAAAGAACTCAAACAAATGCGTGTAAAACTTCGGAAACCAAGTTAATTACGAATTATTTCAACAGGAAATGCCATGGGTGGCAGTTAAAGGGCTAAAGACACGAAACAAAGATTCGCCCTTGGAATCGCTGCTCTCGAACTCGATCGCAGAACACCCCTGATTTTGATCAAATATTAACGGCATGACGTTTTGATAAATCGGTGCTGGAAATAGGTGTATTCTCCCCCCGAAGTTGCCAAAATGTTGAAGGACGTTTGCTACGTGACATTCCGGCATAAACATGTTGGGGATTTTGTCAGCGGCGAAGCTGTTAAATATCGGTGGGATAATGAAGGGGAAAGGACAATAATGTAGCCCTGTCCCACCATCGCTGTCATAGATGTGTAAGTGATACCTATTGTTCAGGGGGTAATCCATTCTTTCACCCACTCCTCCCCCCCCCCCCCTTCCACCCGAACAATAATGACTAAGTATTACGTAATGGTATACGCCAGTGCCCCCGTGATACTGCCCCCTTCTGTGTCGTTGAGTTGGGGCGTGGGCTGCCCCTCATAAGATCCCCCCACTAGAGTCTTGCTCTCACCCCCCACCCCTCCACATGCACACACCGTGTGACCCCTATATATTACATTGTTTATATCACTCATTTTGCACAAAAACACAAAACAACAACAACTTAATTTTAAGACGGGGTTTAATTAAAATACAACGAAAATTAACTTTGGCTTACAACTAAGCTGGCACTGGGGAGAGGTGTTTGATTGGCAGCTTTAGGGTAAATAGCCTTTTGACAAGGCCTGTCTCGTCTGAGCTGAGTTGAATGCACGGTACAGTATGCATGGGTATATTATGCATTATGCAGGAACGACTGGAGAGCGCGACTATCATGCACAATCTCATCGCGACTTCACCTCTCGCCGGATAGTCTCCATCACGCGTTCAGTCTAGTCGTTCCTGATCCTGCATACAGCACAGCCATTGCTTGAGACGCGAAGCCTTGCTAAAAGGCTATAGGGTAAACGGTGGCCAATTGACAAAGACTCGCGTCTAAAATGAAAGGCAGTCCAGGAATATCCTGGCTAGGGCGACTATCACACGAGCGGCTTCTCGTATGCACGCTAGTAATATCTCATCAGTAGTGTCTTTACATTCAGACATGAGGAAAGGCTGCCCACTGCCCAGGGTAACATATTCAGAGTCAGTGCTTCTTTTTTAGGCCGGTACAGTTAATACTGTATATCAACCAGGTCATTTGACCCTTATTTTGTTCTATTTTTAAATTTGTGTAAAGGACACCATAATTAAATATGCACACAGAAACTGCCCTAGAATTATTGATGCTTAAAGAAACAACTCAATCTTTCAATTTTGTCATGTGTCCAGGTGATTTTGTTACACCCCCGGGAGCTGCATGAAATATCAAACCGATCGGCCTTACTCATCTAATTTGATTCAAGTAGAAACGTTGATACCTTTAAAGGACTAACAGCGTGTTCACACACAAACATTTTCATCCCTTAATCATGACTAAAGAATCATGACTAACGATACGACGTATCGTTAGTGATGATTAAACCAAACTACCTCTTACGTTCACACACAAAGCCAAAATTCCACAACAGCTGGCTTCCAGGTGCACCGAACATCGTATAAGTGCGCAGTTTGCTACTGCGCAGTGTGTTGCCCTGTGCGCGCGAACGTTCACGTTAAGCCACGCCCAGTTAGTTACGAGTCGTATAGCTAATCATGATTAAAGTGAGCGATCGTCGTTCACACACGAAAAGAGCGTGATTCTATAGTCAGCTCTCGTACGAAACGACGATAAAACCCGTGTTTTGTTAGTCATGACTAACGATACGTCGTTTCGTTAGTCAGCGTTCAGACACACGAATTTCAACGTATAGCTAATCAGCAGCTGATTCTATAGTCAGCTGCTGATTCTTTAGTCATGATTAAGGGATGAAATTTTGTGTGTGAACACGGGGTAAATTTCCTACAATTTTGGCTTGCGTCCTCCTTTCACGTTGGGTCAAATATGACCACAATTCACAGTATGATCAAAGCCTTATTAAAGGGATCTAGTAACTTTGTTCAAACGAGCAAAAAGTGATGAATAGTTTATATATGTGTGTATTTGCGATTTGATAAGATTATGTCCACTGAGTAATGTGTGCACATTTCATAAAGAATGGATGTTATATGGCCGAATAATGAGTACAAATGCAAAGTGACATTTGCTAAACTCATTGCACTGACTTTGTACACAGTGGACAATGACAAATCACAACACTTCAATTGTAAGTATTATTTTACGAAAGAGAAATGCGAAAACTGAAACCTGTATATTAATACGAATACAACAAGGTATGATATAACCATTAGAGTTTTAAGTGCGTTTTGTGGATTTGGACAATGTCATACTACTGTAGATCACTTTAACAAGAATACCTTTTTTATGTTATCAATAATTATGGCTTAAATGTCGTTCATCATACTGATGTTATTTTACAAATTAATTCGTCTTGTATAGATGATTGAGTGAATCGTAATGTAGATAAAAACACACGCATGTTTTCAATCAGAAACATATTGATAACCATCAAAGTTTTGTTATTTGTTTACACTACATGACTGTTACCGATAATTGTATCAAACACATCGCCAAAGTACAATATAAGTCTGTATTTTTATTCTACTATTATGCAATGCATAAGCCGTACATGACTATAATATCACACCAATTAGTTGAGATTAACGAGTTTTACTATGGGGGCAAGATTTCCTTTATGGGCGTTATATAATCACGCCACCCCTCTCCCTTCCCCATACATACCCACTCCCACAACAATTGGGAGTATACAAGGGGGTAAAGAATTGAGCGGAACTATTCTTGGTAATCAAGAAAGGAGTCAACGACACAAAAAAAAGTCTTTATCATTTTGTTAATATATTTTGATTATTTTTTTATTTTTCATAAACTAACGAGCACACATACAAAAAACAAGACTTCATCCCAAATCGTGTTGCGAATTAAGCAAGTTTACCCCCGGTCCCTCTCCCTTTTGCAGTACTGAGGTGGCAGTTGCCCCCGTCCCCCTTCCGGCACCTACGGGGGCGATAATTTCCATCCCATTTCCTCCCTTAGAAGTGGCACTGCCCAATAACAGAAAATCGTCACGTAACGCGCTAATAATTGTCATGAAAATGAAGGAATTAAAACAAAAATATATAATATCATATTTTTTGGGGGAAAGTATTATTATACCAGGTGTCGAGTGTTTTCCTCGGGGGACTAAATATTGATCTAATTCGCAGTAATTACAATTCCTTCCTCTCTTATCTCGAGTGTGCTTATTTTCATCTCGATAAACTCTTGACTGTCTCAAGAAATCTGGGTTAGCATTTCTCTTTTGAAATACCCTTCTTCCCTTCCTTGAGGGGAAAAAAGGGGGACAAGGTAGATAAATAAATAAAGAATATAAATAAAACATACTTGTTAACGAAGGCTTCACCTTCCCCCTTTTTAGTGCTTGGGTGTCATTAGCCTTTGTCAAGCCCCCCCCCCCCCCCCCCCCCCCCCCCGCCATGTGAATGAAGCCGAATCGACACGCTCCGACCCAACCCGAATGAAAGCCACAGTCGGTCCGATTCAGTCACGGCCGATTCAACATGCTGTATCGGGCCCGACTGGCAAATCGGAGTCGTGAGGCAATGCACACAGAGCCGATCCAACTGAGAACCAGTCGGATCCGGTCGAGTCGGCTCTGTCTGCGCCGGGATTAAGGCGAACAACATGAGCGGAGCGAACGGTCCGAGCGTCAGCGCGAATTAACAACCAATCGCTAGGAGCGATTGAGGTTCGTCATGCTTTTACAATGAAATAGTAAAACTTGGTGTAGTTTTTATGTGCAACTCTTTAAAGTGATAGTTGAGTTTTGGTAGAGAGGGCGCTAGACTACTTTTTTTTTGTGAGGTAATGAAAAACTGAGTGTAAAATTTGAAATATCCATAAATATAACAATTTGTAATAAACCTGGGGCCCCAGGTTTATTAGAGAATTTTGAACCAGCCGTTACAAATTTTTAAAAATGCTTCCTCTTTTCAAAAAGTTACAAAATGGGTATTTAAATAGTTGTTGGTTATTTATCTATCTAATCACTATTTCAACAAAGCATCACATGCACAATATTTTATTCAAAATGGTTGAAACCGATGAGTGTTTAGAGAGCGCCCTCTTACGTTTTAACGGCTCTTTTTGAATGATAACATGATCTTTACTACGTCATTTGTAATTGTGTGTTCCTTTCTAGTTATAACTATTAGTTTGTAATGTAATGATGCAGGTTTTGGTTACTAAAATTCAGTTTCACCAAAACTGTACTCTCCTTACCAGAACTCAACTATCCCTTTAACAATAGCAGCACAGGCATGACAGCCCAGTTAATGATACCGTCCCAAGGCAAGTATAAACATGAAAAGACGAGAAGAAATCTTAACACAATATTTTAAAAAGGTTTATACAAACTGCCTTTTATATCAAACATTTTGTAATGTTCATGAAAACAAAACGTAGCTTTCTGTTAACGAGAACTAAATATCGGCTTTCTTTACTCCACGTTTCGTTAACTACAAGAATAATCTAAAATAACTCTAAAATAGCACTATATAGATTTCAAGAAATAACATGATAAGGACAATTATAAAAGTGTATTGTTCCTCATATTTCAACTTAAAAGTATGCCTCAATCTCAATGATCTATTTTAACGGTTTGAAAAACAACACAATCATGATTTAGTTTGTGGTAGTAATGGTACGTGTCGTAGTTTTGTTTTATTCTAACTTGTGTAAAAGGGTACCCCCATTAGCGATGTGACACTCATAATGCCCTGCATTGCGTTCAAATAACACAAAGGCACTTTAATCACAATCATGTTCGAGACAAAAACAACTTTATGAAGTGGATAATGTTTCCGAATCTCAACATTGCCTAGTGAAAGTAAAATACTAACTTTGATTATGTTTAGTATTATAGACAAACCTTAGTCATATACAAGTGTATGTCAGAAGTTGATAATGTTTTAATAAAACATAATGAATTATGTTGTTGACCCTTGAAATTTATCGGAGAAAGGGGGTGACGATCTTTATTCAACGAAATATAAACCCAGTCGCAACACTTTGTAAGCCCTAATCTTTTATTATCAGTCGTAACATCATGTCTGCGTTGTATTCAAAAAAACTATTTTTCCCGTTACAAATTTAGTAACACTAAAAAAAATTTGTTTTTGTATTTGCACACCATTTTTAAAGGTGTTTTGGGGATGTTTATTGTACAAAGGATGGTTTACTTTGATTTACATTTTTGGTTTGAAATGCAAAACAAATGATCAGTGGTTACATACGATTATATTTTGTACATTGCTTGTATGTTTTTGTTTGCATTATGTCAAAGTTGTCCTTCTGTTTATTGTACAAATGTTGCAATTTGTTTTGTATGTGGCGGGTTTCGCGGTCAGTATCATCTAAGTTATACTTTTGTTGAAGTGATTTTTGTTTATGCTTACATTTTCCTACATAATTATATACTCATTCTATGTTTTTTCTAAATTATCGCACCACTTATCTTGTTTAGATTTTTGTGACGCTTGATATTTAAAGGGTACCACCACCCAAAAATAATATTCTTATTAAAGAAAGGTAACATCTTTAGTATTCCATTCCATCAACAAGTTTACAAAAATATGTCTCCAGAAAAAAAAAATTGGAAACGCATCACCATTCTAAAGCATGCGTTCATGCGGTCTGAATTACGCAGACTGCTATGTATGCGGTGAATTGCAACGTGTGCAGAGCGAACGAATCGCCCGGGAATCTATTGTTTACAAACGTGCGCGTGAATAGCATATTGGCGCACTCGCAAATGGTTGGCCTGTATCAAAAGCCGCATTCAGACGATAAAAGCAAATCTCGTGGTTATCTTGTGGTTATCTTGTGGTTTGCAATTCTTAAGAATATCTTGTGGTTTGCGCTCGTTTGAACACGCAAAACTCGTGGTTATCTTGTGGTTTCCAAACCACGAGATTGCGCACACTGCAAAAAATGCGCAATCTCGTGGTTATCTTGTGGTTATCTTGTGGTTTGCAAACCACAAGATAACCACAAGATACTTGTAAGATTTTGCGCAGAATGAGCGCGCGATAAGCGCGCGACTGCGCGCAGTCTACTTTTTTTACCGTCTGAACACAATCAGCTTCGAGACTCGTGGTTTGGGTTGACCTCATGACCGAGATATGCTTCCGGTGTGAAAACAAGTCAAGTGAGCGCGCGTGACCTCAAATGAGAAAGGCGCGCATGCCACTTCCGGTTTTAATTCTTAAGAATTGCAACTCTCGAGAATTGGCATCGTTTGAACACACATTTTGAAGTTCTTAAGAATTGCAATTCTTAAGAATTGCAATTCTTAAGAACTTGGCTTTCATCGTCTGAATACGGCTATTGACTGTAGAATTACAAGACAGCTCACTGGCGGTCGCGCAGCGATGTCCCTTCAAACAGAATGAAGATTCAAATCGAGCTTAAAAGAAAGTTGGGTACACCCAGGGGTTTGGGTACAGTACTGAATCTTGTTCATTTTAATTAATGAAAAAACATTTAAAAATTATTGTCGATGAGCTTTTTTTGAACAAATGTTCCCTTTGTTAGTATTAATTTAAACAAAAATAAGGATCAAAACGTACTTACTTAAACTCGGCAAATTCAGGCTAGTATGACGATTGAACATCAGCTTATCTCCAAGTTGGGTACACCTAGGGGACACATTGTTTTGCTTATTTAATTTTGTCTTTGTTTAGTTTAAAATATTTAAAAATTATTGTCGATCGCGTTTTTGCGTTTAGAATTATAGCTGTGAGAAATATATTTTTTGAAATTTAAAGATCTTACCGTGTAGAGAAAAAATGGCAATGGCTACTCGCGTATTTTAATGTTAACGCGCGCTCAGTCCGCGCACTGTCTTTATTTAATTCTTTATTATTGTACGCGCATCCAAGTGCGCAAAACAAATTTCACGCGCGATATGCAAATTTGGGGTCATCAAACTTTATCACGTGTTCTTGAAGTTATTTTTAGTCAGGCGAAGTAAACATTGTTATTGTGACGTCATAATGAAAAGCCTGCGTATCAAAGTGCGTGATAATTTTGTACATCGCGCTCTGCCCATTCACTTTGTACAGGATAATTGTACAGTGGTCGGTCTTTCCATTAAGCGTCTTTGCCTGTATCAAAAGCCGCATTCAGACGATAAAAGCAAATCTCGTGGTTATCTTGTGGTTATCTTGTGGTTTGCAATTCTTAAGAATATCTTGTGGTTTGCGCTCGTTTGAACACGCAAAACTCGTGGTTATCTTGTGGTTTCCAAACCACGAGATTGCGCACACTGCAAAAAATGCGCAATCTCGTGGTTATCTTGTGGTTATCTTGTGGTTTGCAAACCACAAGATAACCACAAGATACTTGTAAGATTTTGCGCAGAATGAGCGCGCGATAAGCGCGCGACTGCGCGCAGTCTACTTTTTTTACCGTCTGAACACAATCAGCTTCGAGACTCGTGGTTTGGGTTGACCTCATGACCGAGATATGCTTCCGGTGTGAAAACAAGTCAAGTGAGCGCGCGTGACCTCAAATGAGAAAGGCGCGCATGCCACTTCCGGTTTTAATTCTTAAGAATTGCAACTCTCGAGAATTGGCATCGTTTGAACACACATTTTGAAGTTCTTAAGAATTGCAATTCTTAAGAATTGCAATTCTTAAGAACTTGGCTTTCATCGTCTGAATACGGCTATTGGCTGTAGAATTACAAGACAGCTCACTGGCGGTCGCGCAGCGATGTCCCTTCAAACAGAATGAAGATTCAAATCGAGCTTAAGAGAAAGTTGGGTACACCCAGAGGTTTGGGCACAGTACTGAATCTTGTTCATTTTAATTAATGAAAAAACATTTACAAATTATTGTCGATGAGTTTTTTTGGAACAAATGTTCCCTTTGTTAGTATTAATTTAAACAAAAGTAAGGATCAGAACGTACTTACTTAAACTCGGCAAATTCAGGCTAGTATGACGATTGAACATCAGCTTATCTCCAAGTTGGGTACACCTGAGGGACACATTGTTTTACATATTTAATTTTGTCTTTGTTTAGTTAAAAATATTTTTTGAAATTTAAAGATCTTACCGTGTAGAGAAAAAAATGGCTACTCGCGTATTTTAATGTTAACGCGCGCTCAGTCCGCGCACTGTCTGTATTTAATTCTTTATTATTGTACGCGCATCCAAGTGCGCAAAACAAATTTCACGCGCGATATGCAAATTTGGGGTCATCAAACTTTATCACGTGTTCTTGAAGTTATTTTTAGTCAGGCGAAGTAAACATTGTTATTGTGACGACATAATGAAAAGCCTGCGTATCAATGTGCGTGATAATGTTGTACATCGCGCTCTGCCCATTCACTTTGTACAGGATAATTGTACAGTGGTCGGTCTTTCCATTAAGCGTCTTTGCCTGTATGGAACCAGGAAATAGCAGTGGTGGAAATTAATTGCTTTGTTTATAAATTACACAACCCTTTGCAAAATGTTGGGTATCTATTTGATATCACAAAACGGTACCAAAACATATAATAATGTGTTGTTCTTTGCCTGGAGGTCCCCTTTAACTTCGATGATTTTCTCGGTTGAACAAAATATTACGAATGGTTTAGCGCTAACTGTGATTTCTGTTACAAGTATAATTCTTGTTTTGTCCTCCAAATCATATCATGTATTTCTTCATTCGCAGACCATTTTTGCTTTGTTTGTTATTGTATTGATCCCTGTCTTCCACGTGTATTTTGCGGTCCACTAATGTGTTTTCCCCCGCGGCCGCAAAAACCATGCTCGGAAATAGCGGAGACCAGTATGGTTAACCGGTTCACTACGATAGATTGTGCGGTCCCTAAAGCGTTAATACAGGAGTAGCAGGACCAATCAGGTTCCCGTAAGCATGGTAAGACAATGGGGTAAACAAAATGCCCTACGGTGTCATTCGGGCACGTACTTATGTACCAATTTGGTATTCTTGTTTTGGGTAGTATGGTTTAGAGAAAGATAATGTGGGAGCCTAGCCGGGGTCCGACTCAATTGAGTGAGGGGGGGGGGGGGGGGGCAAACGATCCACGTAAAGGGGTGCACATCATGTGTACGGGGCAAGTCGCCAATAATTTCGCATACTACCGAATTTATCCCGATACCTTGATATTGGTAGTGCATTGGGTAGATATCCAGACTCAATTTGTGGGGAAAACAAAGTTACTTACAAATACTGCTCTTTAACGAATATTTCTCAATCTTACACATGACAAGAAAATAGTCATACCAAAAATGTTTAATGTATCTTTTCTTAATTATTTTTAAGTACATAGGTTTCTTCCATAAACATGAACAAATCTGTTTCGCTTCCATTTGCCAATGAGACCCCAATTGGACAAGACATTTGTTTGTTATACTCGAAAATTATGGTTAAGGGGGCAGCAATGTTTGAGTCGTTCCTAAAATAAAATAATAATAATAATACCAAAATGTGCCAATATAAACCTTAGTATTCGTTGTTAGTAACAGTGGAAGAAACGCGGGGGAGGGGTGCAAATTTACACAGGGGGAACGATTACTACCCCAAGCCCCCCCCCCCCCCCCTTTTAACACACTATCGGGATGAGGTGAATGGGTTAATGGTGTTACAAGTGTCCTGCAAATGTTTCGATATATTTGTTTTAAACAATCATACAATAAAGTGTTGGCTACATGCAGGCTGAATTGGGATAGATTCGCATAATACCCTTCTTCAGGGAAAGCCAGTTAGACATGAAGTATTTTGATTGAGGATTTCTTTTAACTTCTAACCCGATTTCGAGACCGTAAGCAATAACGTACTTTATTTACTTGGTGTGTTGTTGTATTTTGTATGAAATTTGGTTGTACAAGAATGATGTTGACAAAATCATGGCACTATGCATTAGAGAACCAATACGCATTAGAGATAAACCATCACCATCACCCCCACCCCCACCCCCCCCCCCCCTACCCCCACACCAATCACACATGCATTAAAGGGGGAAAACAACGATACAAAAACATGAATTTACATTTCAAGTATGCTTGGACATTCTGAAAGATTTAGCTTTCAGCGTCAATATCTGTCAATGCCCGTACTATGATAATAATAATAATAATAATAATGATAATAATCATAATAGTGGCTACTTGTATGATACTCTCATACTATGAAGGTATAAAACACAATATTTGTTCACAACAGATTTGTGAATGCATATTCCCATTCCGAATGGAGCATCGAGCAATTGATAAAATATAAAACGTCATTAACGTTTTTATACAGGACAGAGAGATGTTTCACCAATATACGGTCAAGTTTTAAGAAGATAAACCTAATCATACATGACAATATCTGATACGGTCCCTTCTTATTGAGATAATCGTATTAAAGGGACAGATCCACTTTTACAAAACGTCTGAACAGCTTTCAGTTGACGGATAGGGATCAATGTAACACGCAAAAAAAAAATCAGAGCGAACAGCCCTCTAATTTGGATTCTACGAATGAAAAACGAATGCGTCCCTCCATTTAAACTATATATCGGTCAATAAAGGAGTTCAACTGATTTAGCATAATATTACAACAATATAGTACTAATTCTCGTAAAGGTATTGTGAAGCCGACATTTGTTAACGTATGTCACGGAAAAAGATCTCAAAAAGAAAGAATATATAATTACATGTAGTCAGTTTAAGCGAAGTTTGGGTATTTTGCTTGGTAAACGCTCACACATTAGTACTTATGCGCGGCTCACGTAGCTAGCGGGGGTCACGTAGGGGTCATGCATACCGATCTGGCGCTCCGTGAAATCTATGTACGAACTTACTCACCGGCCAAAAATACGTATGTACATAATTAACCGACGTCCCTCAGTTTATTCAGTTTTAGGTCTATAACTCCACGAAAAAGAGATTTCAAGCCCTAATTTTTTCAGGCATGCTATTAAATGACATTTCCTTTCATATAAGACAATAACCTCGCAACTTTTGAATTTTGGCTTGCAAAAGTGGATCTCTCCCTTTAATATGTAATATTGATACGATAATCTCCATCAATAAATTAATAATATGTTATATACAATACATAGATGACAAAAAAAGTACAATATGTTCACTATTTAGGTCAATACAAATATAAAGCACGAATAATGCTTGTGTATTTTGTTAACGTCCACACTTTATAAAACGATAGAGGGAAAAAATGACCAGATGCAAGGCCTATAATAATGCTAAGCCAATGCTCAGCGAATATATAATTATGTATAATCTGCTCCCATAATAGTCGTCAGTTGGTCGTTATATTGCAAAGCTTCTTGAACTATATACATGTCTTGTCTTTGTAGGTTATATTTTTAATATAGTTCGCGTCAGTACGCATACCACTACATAATTATGACAATCATTGTGTGGGGAATTATACGTTCCTATATGTTCCCGACCAGACTCATCCAATGTATGCCAGGACATGTAATTATAATCCTCTATATGTCAAATTAAATTGTAAGCATCAATTTGATTCGATTCTTTAGAGATGTTTGCCATGTTTAGATGAATGTAATAATTTCCCATTCATCTGTGATAAATACATCAAGCTTAGCCAGCTTAGCTATGATAATTACTTTGATAATAATAATTATTACATTATTTTAAAGGGGCTTAGTAACATTGTCCAAATCCTCAAAATCCAATTGGATCTCTAGCGGTTCTCTCATACCTTGTTGTGTTTGTATTAACAAAAACATAATTGGACAGGTTTCGGTTTTTCAAATTTCCCTTTCATTAAAGGGACTTAGTAACATTGTCCAAATCCTCAAAATAAAATTGTAATTCTAGCGGTTCCTTCATACCTTGTTGTATTTTTATTACCAATAAAATCATGGGACAGGTTTCGGTTTTTCAAATTTCCCTTTCGTTACAAAGATATGTACGATCGAAGTATTCATGTACAAAGTGAGTGCAGTGAGTTAGTGACTATCACTTTGCATTTTCGCTCATTACTTGGCCATGCAATGTCCATTTGACTTGAAATTTTCACACAATACCATGTGGACATACGAGATAACAACAATATACATAGCATCAACCATTCATCACTTTTTGCACATGTCAACAAAGTTACTAGATCCCTTTAAAAAGATATTTACGATTGAAGTGTTCAGATGTTAAATTATCCAATGGATCGTCGAAACCGTGTACAAAATCAGTGCAATGAGTTAGTGAACATCACTTTGCATTTTTACTCATAACTCGGCCATATAACGTCCATTTAACTTGACCTTTTCACACACTACCCAGTGGACATATCAGATAACAACAATATACATGGAAACAACCATTCATTACTTTTTGCACATGTCAACAAAGTTACTAGATCCCTTTAATGATTTAGATTCATTATATTTTATTTTTACTTTTCCAATTAGTTGTTGTCTTCCTTTAATGGGGGCACGCTGCAAGAGACCTATATCTCGCATCCCTCGACAACGTGTCTTTTTGACACGGCCGGTTGTAGCAACCACTCCTTAAGATTAATAATTGAATTTGAATTCTAGCTTCATCTACAGGAGACCCGAGCGAACGGATGAGCAAGATTGAAGTCAAATGTAAGGTATCCAACACTTATTTAATGTGTGCATTTGGAAACAACTCATATAATTATTTTATTATGTGAGTATTGTGACTTGAATCAACCAACAATCACACTCTTCGTTTAGGTGGCAGCAACCATGTTATGTTAAATCATGGAAACACTATGTGTAGACCACGGTTTAAACCATGCTCTACAGATCTATGGAGCGCTGTTTGTAGACAGGTCAAAACAATTGCTAATTTATAATGATATTAAAGTTAGTGATTGCCAACCAGCAAATGTCACTGCATCTGAGAAGACAGACATTTATTCGGTGCCTTTAGCTGATGTGTAGCATCAACATTGTTAACAAGTATAATAGCCCGGTCACATATCAACGGATTGCGCAAACGGATGTCAAACGGAGAGCTAAATTTTCCATCCGTTCTATACGTTTCTTGTCCGTTCCTTGTCCGGTGACGTACGTTGTTCTATGTTTTGTACATGAAGCAATGGAGACGACTTTCATCACCGGATAATTTAATTTCGTAAATTGTCTATTCGTTGGGCATACGTTTCCGATATCCGTTGATATCTGACCGGGCCATAAGGAGTGTACATTCCTTCTCCATCAGTTTACAAATGGCACTCCATCATGTAGACCATGGTTTAAATCATGGTCTACACACACCTCCTATGTGAATTCCACCCAATATGTATCGTTTTGAATGAAGTTTAATGATATAAAATCATAAAATGTACCTTTGAAATACCACAATTTTAAAATATCAGGTCATTTTATCTTGTTTCATTATTCATTAACAATAAAATATACTCGTGGAGATAACAGACCATCGTAATAGCAAATCTCGGAATAAACTACCTATAAAATGACATATTTTATGGAACAAGGAAGTATATTATTCATAGTGCTTACTTGTATAATGCAACAAATATATATATGTTAGAATAGCCTCTACGTTGCTGTGTCCTACATTAAACGCAGCTGATCAATACTGATAAATACATTTGTACAAATTGATATTTTCGTGAAATGTTTTTGTAAAGTCATGCAAGTTCTGAGAAACATATGTTATTGTATGAAATATTGATCTCTTTCCTCTGTCAAATATATCCCCTTCAAGCTTTGATGGTTTTACAACAGGTGCTTTGGAATTAAGGGGTATTTTATGTATATCCCGTATTCGAGGAAGCAATGTTTAACTGCACACAGGAACCGACCTCATATCGATTTAGAAGAGTAGTATAAATGAAAAGTGTCCACATAGAAAATCTACCTTTTCTCCATACATTAAAAAACAATGTCATGTCAATATTTTCCTTTATATTTTGAAACCGCTGAAATGTGACGTCAATTGCGGACAAATAAATAAACTCCGCCTCTTTTTGTAACCCTCGTTCGGCCCTACCGTATTGTGTATGCAGAAACCCTCGAGCTGCGTGAGGTAACACACAGACACGGAGCTTATCGTCGTCACATAATTTATTTGCGCGAAAAATACAACATCCGGGATTCCAGTTTTAAAATGGCAGCCTCCATACTGTACATGTAAAAAATGAGATTAGCCTGTACTGCAGGCGACTAAGAATGATGCTCCTCCCTTGCTCAGAGGGCATATTTTTGAAATATTGGGCATGTGTTTTTTGTGTATATAAACCATTTACAAAAAAAGTAAATTGAATGAGAGTAAACGCCTCAGGGATATTTGAGTTTTAGTATAGAGGGGACTTCACAAAAGATATTTTTGTGAGATAATTAAAAAACTGACTGTCAAATGTGAAAGAACATACAATTTTAATGACAGAATAACTTTTATTTGATCAAAATCGGTTCAGAAACGGCTGAAATATCCATAAACATATCTGTATTCAAAAGTCTCCCGGCCAGGGACATTTTTACTTTTTAGAAAAATTTAAAAAGATGCTTTATAGACTACTTTGAAACAAATCAAATAGGTTCTTAAAAGTTGTTGATGATATCTCTATTTGAATCATTATTTTAACAAAACATCAATTCACAATTTTGTATGAAAAATGGCTAAAACCAATGAGTTTTTTTAGAGAGCGCCCTCTTGATTGGTACTGGCTCTTTTGAATGATAACAGGGGTTTTACTTAGTCGTTTGTAATTGGTATACTTTTCGAGCATGGTGGAGTTATAAATATTAGTTTGTACCGTAATGATGCAGGTTTTGGTTACTAAAGTTAAGTTTGACCAATACTCAATTATCCCTTTAAAGTGATGGTATAAGTTAATATCTTTATCCCTCAATTTTCTTGTAAATACCGCGTTGTTTTCGTTTTCTTCAAGGTAAAGTTGATTAGTCAGGCAATGACATATTAAACAAATTACTTACATTTCCAGAAGCTAAAGTGCTACTTAAATAAAATGGACGACAAGGTTAAGTTCGTTGGGGTTTCGAATTATTTCGAATTATTGTTTATTACATCATCACTCGGCATGTGTCTTCCAAAACACTTTTGGTTTTGCATAAGGGACTAATTTACCATCAATGTCATTAGATCAAAACGAAATAAATTTGAACACACATGCAACATATTCTTGGTAATTATTGAGCATCGGTTGATATGTTGATTTTATTTTTTTAATTTTTTTTATTCGCCGTTTATTTGTTATGTATAGGTATTTTGTTAATTTGTTCAGTTTAATTTATGTTTCTTACTTGTTTAACAAAGTATTATCAGTTCTGTACTCTATAAGTTAAACGGGTTAACCTGTCCACGGTACCTTACCAATTATAAACTACTTTATTTGTAAGTGTGTTTCGTGCTTACGTTAATCTAACTGAAATTGAATTGGAATCGAAATCTATGTACTATAACATAATTCTAGAGTATCGAAACAAAATTGCGATTTTCAGATTCATCCAAATCATACATTATACCAGCCTATATAAAGGCCTATGTATACATAATGAAACGAGTTGTATTATGTCAATTTATCAGGCAACAGGACATTCGATTTTCCCCCATACTTTGTCAGTGATTTGTTGTATTGGTAATCTTATTAAAATTAACTTGGAATCGAAATATATCTAGCAGAATGCTTTTAAAAAGCAAAATTGTAAGGTTTAGATTCATCCAAATAATCCCGACGAAGGTGTGGGCATTATGTTTAAAAGGAGTTGCATTATGTCGATTCGACAAGCAACATAATACCGGCGTTTTACGTCCCTTACAATATACAAGATATACATTGCTGTAATATAAGACTTACCTTACAGAAGGCCACTGTATATAAGAGAAAAATAAAAGAAATATATACCTTGAAAAAATACGTTTCATTCAATCATGTTTTGGGGTTGAAATTCAGCTACAGACATTGATATTGCCTGAGTTTCCCCCATTAAGCGTTTTAGGTATACGTGTGGGATACCATCACATGATTGGCCTTCAGAATATCATGTTCTGTTATATAATACTTAATATGAAAGTATACCGAATGTAAAAATAGATTAATCATAAATCTTTTAGAAATATGATCCACGGAGATGGCTTTATAAACTGTAAACAACAAATAACGTGCGATCACTATTCAGGTTTGTACGATGTTGAAAACATGAAGCATATTTTGCCACAAGGGCAACACTTCAACAAATCCGGTTTTCTACTCGAAATGATGAACAAAATCGTATTCAATGATGACTTTAAATTTAAAACGTTTCAGGTTCTTAAGTGAACGGTTACACTTTCTGGCGTTTGTAGTTTCGAGTAAAGGTCTAGATAAGATATGTATAAAGTAAAATATCTTAACATAAGAGATTCACGTAACACCGTCGAACTGTATATTGCACATCGAATACGCTTCCCGATTGGTCGCACACTAAAGCTGATACAAACTCGATAAGTGATAAATTAACTTAAAATACCAAATTCAAATTCAAATGTCTCTCTATTTATGGAGATATTACAAATTGAATTGTAAAGCGTTCCGGAACGCTTTTTGATTGTAGTTAAAAGTATCCGAATTCGGATACTTGGCGCGGACTTCACGCACATAGTGAATGGATGGCCAAGTAGATGTGAAAAGGCCCTATGGCTGCGCTGCTGGTGGGATAGACGCATGTGCCAGTTGTTCCTGCCATACATTTAGCTCAGACGCGTGGCCTTATCAAAAAGTTACATTCGCCGGGCTTTCCATTACCACGAAATGCAAATTTGATTTACTTTCATCATAGACAGTGGTTAACTTTTGGCTTACTGTATAGACACTGCAACTCCCAAAGGTAATACAATGTATATCACATTCCGATAGACACAATGCTAACGCGAGACGTAGAGATCCCATTACTATCGAACTCGTAGGATCCTGTGGTCACTTAGTGTATCTCAGATTGTTTTTTAAACTGATTATGGTAAGCCACGTGGATTGAAAGCTGCGGCGAAATAGCTGGGATGAACGACAACGTAAAAACAGAGGATGTGTGGGAAACTACTATACGGTCATATACATGTAAGCGTTGGTGAGAATACTTGTACTCTCAAAGGGATCTAGTAACATTGTCCAATCATCAAAATCCAATTGCATTTCTAGCGGTTCCCCCCCCCCCCCCAACTTGTTGCATTCTTATTAACAGTAGAAGCTTGGAACATGTTTTGGTTTGTTGAATTTCCCTTTCTTTGAAAAGATATTTACGATTGAATTGTTCAGATGTTAAACTGTCCACTGGATATTCGTTATCACTTTGCATTTTTGCTCTTTACTCGGTAATATAAAGTCCATTAAACCTGACATTTTCACACAAACCCAGTGGACATATCACTGTATCAGATAACTTTTATATAGTATGTAATAACCATTCATCACTTTTGGCAAATGTCAACAAAGTTATTTCGTTGTTGTTTCGCTTACAATGAGCTCTTGCTTTCCATAATTGTAACCTTTGTGATCAACATGCAACTTGTAAGTTATTGGAAAATCAAAATATTGGTTTTAATTTGTTGGTTATTAATCCAGGTCAAAGGTGAAAGATCGGAATGAATAGACGTTTTTTACTCATCTAAAAGTGACGACAGTATAGGTTAACGTTTCATCAGGGTTAAAGGTAAAATATTTCTCTCATGTTATGATCGCGATACATTCATATCTCATTTAGATACAAAAACAAAATATTGGAGCTATTTCGGGCTATGCCAAGTGGATTTGATCTAATTTAAACACCAGTACGACCTAGTTCTATAGCTTCAGTCAATACAGTCTCATCTGGCAAATTAAGTAGTATGTTTGTGCATACATCTTATCTCGACGTGTGAATTCCTCTCAGTGTCTTTCAAGGAAAAACAAATAACAATAACTCAATTCATCTGTGTTTTCTTTTCATGTCATTAAATGACATTAAATCTATTTTGGTGAACACTACCCCGGTTCAACAACTATTATATAGCCGATATGTATGATTATGTTTTCATCATTGTATTAAGTAAATCATTTTTTGAGGAACATGATCGTATTCGACGTTAAGGACAGTATTCTTCTGCAAATCGTCAGGCAGTAGTTTATGTTACTCAAACATGCATTTGGTTAATTCAAGGTGCCAATAATACATTTTAATACAATATTCAATGGTAGATTGGCGATTCCCTTGCGGAAAACCAATATATCCTATTACATGCATTTCATACACTTTGCCAGGTTTAACTACGTTTCAACTTTTTAAGAAAAAAAATATGTATGTACATGTAGTACAAATTGAACTAATTGACTTAGCCTCATGGAAATTCAGAATCTCGAAGGAAATTTGTGTATCCAGGAATCTTGACCAATGACCATTCGTTATACGTAGTTACATTGTTTATTAAAGTTACTTGGTAACATTATTATAGGATTTTTTTTTTTACCAAGGTTATAGGCATTACTTTTTATATGAACGGGCATGTATGTGTGATAGCCCGATAATACAAAGTTTAGACATGTTTACATAGAGGACAATATTATCAGGAATGGGAATATCTATGATTTTGTATGAATAAAGGCACTTGCCATTTGGATATTATAAATATGTATTTTACCAACGTTTTAGAAAAGGTTTTCGCCATGAAATGTTCACATACTGTTCTAAAATTATAGCCAAGTAATATATAAGTCACTAATAAAACGGATGTTGAAACATACTATCATGAATGGAAATATTTATGATGTTGTATGCAATAAAAGCATTTGCCATGTGTATAGTATGTGATGTATTTTACTAACGTCTTATACAAAACTTTAGCCATATAATTTTCACAAGCTGTTTAATAACCAAGTAACATTTTAAATGTTTTTTGCATAAAAGATCCTTTGCATAAAACAAATACTTTTAAACATACGTTCATACCACCATACCACACACCAAGGTAATATTTCAAAGTACTTTGCTATCTGTGAATAATAGGTCATTCTGTTTAATGCCATAGTTCTGGATTTGCCGGTTATTTCTGTCTGAACTGTGTTTTTTTTTTGCTGCAATTACCTAACATTATCTTTAAACGTAATGACGTCACGGGTTGAAATAGATCTTCGCGCGCAAATCGCAAATCCCCCAATAATCCAGGGAGAAATTAGGGTATACAAATACAAACTTCATTAGCGATGAAATGGGGTAATATAGGAGACTCCAATCTCGAATAAGGTCTGTTTCCCGAAGGCAACTATAGATTATATTTCTAACACTTAATTGTTTTAATCATAGGATGGAATCAATTTATGACATACAACTGTAACAAACGAATGTTGAGGCAGGCCAGCCCATTAATTTGATGTGTTGTATTAAACCCTGGTCACCAGGCATTATTATCTCTTCCTCGCCTAGTAAATTAACCCCCAGTGCCATGGTTATTGTGATAAGTGATGCTTTGATTAGGCAAAACAAGACGTTCCAAATCTATTATTGCATATAATTATTCATAAGTACTTAGCTTTGTTTACACAAACAAGAATAGAGTTTTCAGATATAATAGGACATACATGAGTACTATATTGATAATTGGCGTATCATGATCAAATTGATGGGGGGGGGGGGCACGAGAAATATTTTGGAATCACTACGTTTTCCCCTTTTGTTTTCTGTATTGTTAGTAGATATGGGGGTGGGGTTCCGTTCAGAAACTGGACTATAAGGCGACCCTTTGTCTAGCTGTTTTAGCAAAGGATTTTGATTAGGTAATTATGATAAACAATAATCAAATGTCTGGTCGCACAAGACAACCATTAATAGGCTGATGAAATCTTACAGGTGTGAAACGATTAAGCTTGTTACTGATAATGTAATTTATGTCCTTTTTAGTCTAGTGAAAGTTTTTAACAATTTAGTACAATACCGACCAAATGTCCTTTATGATGGTAATATTTTTGACAAACATTAAGCCTGAATTATGTTGTTTTTTCTCTTTGTCCCAGATTGTTTAACAGTATTTCTTCATCAGGCTTTCACCTTTAAAGGTTCGACTAATATTCTCATTTTTCATTAAGACCGGACAACCGAAAGTAGCATAGTTGTCGAGAAAGCGAATATTGTTTCATCACACATAATATGTATATAAAGTCATGGAAGCACACTCTCTGAAAAAGTCGTCTTGCTCAATAATGAAGGTTAAAGAAACGGTTATGTAAAGTGGTTTCGAAGCGCTTCGGACATGTCGGATTTCGGAAGGAAATCATCGCAAACAGACGTCGAAGCGAAGCGAAAATTCGTAAACATTTTTTCGAGAAAGCACATAGTGTTCTTGAAAAGTCCAAGTACCAACATATGGAGCATCCGAAATAGTCATGGGCACGCACTTCCATGAAATAGTTTTTAACTTATCAGATGCTTATTGGAGACCTGCGTTCGACGTACTTAGGTAGTTACGTTGTCGAGTAAATAGTATCTTAGTTGATGTGTATAGTTTAGGTCTTTGTAATAGATTCGTATCGACGACTCGTTTGCGTCTGGCAGCTCTTGTTTTCTTAATAATGTAGGCGCACCCGTCACATAATGACTTAAATGCCTGTTTCGGGGAAAAGCAAACGCTTCAGAATCAATCGTCCTGGACTGTGCCCTTGAGTACGTGAACTTAATAGCCGTGGGTTCAAAGAGGAAGCGGAGACATAAATAGCAAAGGGCAAAAGTGTTTATTTACGATTGATGTCTCTATATACGTCTGCATGTTGTTATGAGAGTGTATGCAAATTAAGGAGGAATAACCCATTCCATTGCGTTGAAATAGAGTAATTTAAAGGAAAGTACAGTTTTGGTAAGGCTGAATTTTAGTAACCAAACCTGCACAATAACATTACAAACTAATATTTTATAACTCCACCAAGCTCGAAAGGTATAACAAATTACAAACGACTAAGTAAAAAGCCCGTTATCATTGGGGGAAAAACAGTTTAAAACAAGAGGGCGCTCTCTATAAACATTAGTTTTAACCATTTTCTTACAAAAGTATGCATGTGATGGTTTTGTTGAAATAATGATTTAATAGAGAGATCATCAACAAATATTTAAAAACTTCTTTAGAACATTTTTGAAATAGTGTAAGCATTTTTGTATTCTGTCATTAAAATTGTATGGTCTTTCAAAGTTTGAGACTCGGTTTTTCATTATCTCACAAAAAACTATTTCGTGCAGCGCCTCTATACCAAAACTGAACTACCCCTTTAAAATAATAATAATCTACATTTAATACTAATCTAAGGTAATGTAAGAGTCAATATAGGGTCTAAATTTCGATCCTAGCAGAATCTTCTTCAGAGGCTATACGTGACGATTATACAAACAAAAAACAACATTATATATACACATATAGGCACAAATGTTAACAACTAAGAAAGGGGGTGGAGAAGTAATGTAATGTAAATACAAATGTAATAATAATCTAAAGAAATTTTCATGAAGCTCAGTGTCTAGGTGTAAGACAATCTGTTTTTATTTCTGATTAAACTGTTCAGTTTGTTTTCCTTAAACTGCATTATGAGAAGAAAAAAACGTACAATTTCTAATTGATGATGTGATTTAAAATAAAAACGAATACGATTTTGTTAATTCCTTATTTTTTGTGCTAAACTTACTATTATGTTCTTACTTTATTATCTCGTTTGCCACTCAAAATTGGTTGCTGCCTGGTGGTATAAATTATCCAAACCTCATTTGGAACTTGATCTTGATATTGCTTCTTCAAGGGGGAGGGGGGGGGGGGGTAGAAGGGAGAGAGAGAGGGGAGAAGATAAAAGGGGGAGATAGAAAATGGAGAAGTATAGAGGGAGAGAGGGGTGATAGAGAGGGGGTAGAGATAGTGATAGGAAGAGACTGCAGGGTACAGACAATAATGAGAAAGTAGAGTTTGTTATTGACGGAGGAGAGAGGGGGGTAGAGAGGTTAATAGAGAGTGGTGGGTAGAAAAAGAGAGGGGGAGACCAGGGGGAGAAGGGGCAATGGAGTTAGAGAACGTCATGATGGGGCAAAATATAAAGGAGAGCAAGATAGAGTGGGAGTGAGAATAAGAGAGAGAGTGTGCGATATATGCATGTAGAGGGAGAGGGGAGATAAGAGAGGATAGAGAGGGAGGGATATACGGGATGGAGATAATAAGAACGACTGGGAACAGGGGTAAATGAAGTTAGAGTATGTCACGATGGGCAAATATAGCCCCTCGGATCGATGTCGGCTAAAGTGAAAGAAGCAGCGAAGCATCCGATGTGGCACAAGTACCTGTCACCGATCACACTCGCCTGGGTCAGCTACATTTCAACACAATGCTGTAACGGATACGGCGCCGTCAGCCGCGCCCGGCTGACATGGTGATACAGGTATGTTCGTCCGTAGTCGTATCAAGCACATCACGTAGAAAGGCCTTTTGTGTACAAATTCAAAATCGACATGAAGGTCTCAAACTGTGTTAAGTTCACAGAGTTATACTTCCAATTCACTGGTTATAGTCCAGCGCCCGTCTAATTCTACTAGACATTTCCATTCCCCTGATTCTACTCTAAACAAATAATGGCTCATTTGAAATAAGATTACAATTAAGCGGCAATTAGTTGAACGGTTAAAATAACAAAGCCTTCGTTAACACGCTGTAAATTCAAAATCGACGAAATGCTAATACAACATCGTGTTTTTTTAAATATAGAGAAATTTTACATTAATATTACTGTGTTGGTAATGTTACAGTGCGTTTAAATGCATTCTGTCCTAGCCCAAAATTAATGTGTTTAACTTTATTTTAGGCTAGTCTTTCCACTTCAAAAAAAGATCAGCCATGTTTCCAATATGCTGATTAATAATGTGTATCTTACTCTTTGCTATTGTTGATATAAAGTGATATCCAATCCAAATCATTATTTAGCTGCTCCTTTTCCAACGCAACTTAAAAACAAGATATTTTTGTGTACCCAATATTGTTCTCACTGCGTCATAGGCCCTCGTTTTAACATGGGACCGCGTTCCATAGTTCACGCTCGAAGCTACCAGAGTGGCGCCGCGCGCTGGCCGCTTCTCAAGGTCATGTGATCAGTGTCCATGTGATCATCAGGACGTCCAAGAGCGCACGGGGGTGAGGAGACCGCGCAACATCATGACTTATCATCACATCTTTAATCCAATCTTACCTCTGTCCCACTTTCCTTCTCTTATGTTTAGTTTTTAATGATAAATTGCTTGTAAATTGAGAGCGCTGAAAACAGTACAATGTCATACCTCTTGAAAATGCCAAACAAACAAAAATGCAAAACTACTTATACCCGAATGTTTCAATCCAAATTTGTCCTAAAGACAAACAAGAGGGGATGTAATTGAGTATTTGAAAACAATTTAATGTGTTCCCACTTTGTATGGTTCAAACATGATATTGCTATATAAGGTAATGTGTTACCGACTAAGTATTTGATTCATTGCCCCACGCCGCAATGTATCATAACATTCAGATGATCGATAAAACATTTAATGTTAAAAGGCATATATGCGTGGGTATAAAAGGGTAGTCAGCAAATTCCAACTCGACTCCACCCCCCCCCCCCCCCGTAATCTCCTCTCGAGGTAGACGCACATATGCAATGTGGATCGATCGAAGAGCGGTGCTTCGAAATATCTGAACACGGGCCTTCTTATGAAATTGCATTGCAGCACAAGAATTCTCACGCTATCACCTAAGACATCAAACATGCGGCGCTTTGAAGTATTGCGGTTCAGCGTGTTACGTGATATTTTCGCTCGTAACAATCTCTGATGGGATCTCCATTCGACTAGTACAAACATTCCGAACGCGGACTAGTTTGTATGCATTTTTTACTAGGTATTCGGAGCCGGGACAGTTTGCGATCGCTACTTTATAAATGAGCCAATGGGGATTACGTACCGTGCGTAAAAGTGCGCAAGATGATCCACAGCGTCTAATAACCCACGCATATATGCCTTTAACGCAAAATATTGCCCGGGAAATGAAGATGGAAATTGAGCCGATTGTTAACTCTTGAGTGCCATTGTCGCGGATTTTACACCCACAACGTAAACACATCAATGATATAGAGCAGATTATCC